>JANWGL010006861.1:0-11435 GCA_025200755.1 Ceratobasidium sp. C01 | reverse complement strand
GGCAAGGATGCTGTCGATGAGGATTATGTTGCGCGGAGGTATGTCCCCGCCTCTTTCTACCACCGCCTTGAGTTAACGTATCTCTGGGGTATCATAGGAATGCGGTAGACTTCGGTCTCCCGCTACTCAACAACGCTCGATGTGCCCAACTTTTCGTCGAGGCACTCGCGAAAAAGATCCCTGAAGGTGGACTGAGGCCGTATTATGAGGGCCGCATTCCTTCTGAGGTCAAGTCGTGGCGTGAATTCGTCGGTCACGCCGCCTAAATAAAACAATATGAACTTGACTAAACATGAAATCTTTCGTATATGTTTCTCTATTTGTTGGTTTTCGTTGTATTTGTTGTGCTACTGCCTGGTGTTATTGTAAGTCTGCAAAGACGCAACAATCGAATTGATACAGTTTTTACAATCGTTCTCGTCGCGCAACAGCTCACAGCTACCCCTAAACGTACATTTGCCGCCTCAACTCGCCAGTCTAAATATCATAACGGAATCCCTCTGCCTTGTCAGCGTGCACAGCAGTATTTGGCGCCACACCTTCCATAGGCCTCCCTCCCTCCCGCTTGTCCCTCCTCCGATTCTCAAGCCACAGCAACCCCGACAGGGTGCATGCCAGGAAGAAACCCCACCACGCGAAGCCGCAGCAAATCGCAAAACCCCGGGTATATGCGGGTGAATCGCGTGCTGGGTAGATATATGAGCCCAATACGGCCATCGCTTGTCCAATCGTGTTCAACATCGCCATGTTCACGGCTCGCCGGGTCTCAGAGCCACCGTTGCCTGTCGTCCAAGACATGCTGCGCAAGGTATTATTACTCAGTGCCCGGAGAGTTAGAATGAGAAGGATAGAACGTACGAAATGGGGATGCCGCAGTAAGTACCCGTCACCGCGAGGAAGATTGCAGCGTAGCGTGCGTGGACATTCTCAGCCGGACTCACGAGCCTAATGAGTCGGTTAGATCAACAATCCATCCAGTCGGCCCAAAATGAAACTCACAGGATGATATACCCAATCCCACTCAACGCGAGCGAGCCAGCGACGAAAGGACCGCGCATACGCAAACGATCGCTTACCTTGGCCGCGATAAGCATCACGACTCCCGCGCATGCATACGGCGGGACAGACATAAGCTGGGCTTTCGCATTTGTGTATCCAAGAGTTTTGATGATTGTTGGGAGGAATACCGAAATTGAAGACAGGGCAACGTTCAGAGATTGGTAGAGAAGCGATATCTAACGGGAGCAAGGTGAGACACAAGCTATGGGTGTGGCAATCGTAGCTCACCATCCATGACTTGTAGTCTAATACACTCATGCGGACGTGATCCCAGTTGACCGAGCGGGCCTCGGGCTCTACTTCGCGCTTCATACGCCGCGTAGCGATCGTGCGCTCTTCCTCTGAGAGCCATTTAGTTGTCTCTGGTCGCGCCGGCAAGAGAAACAAAGTCAAAACTCCAACCAGCACAGTAGGACATCCTTCAATCAAGCTACGAAATTGACAATCGTGAGTTTCGTCCACATGTGGGGGGCTACACAAACTACTCACAATAGCACCCGCCACGTTCCAATATTCGTCTTTATCGACTGAACAGCGTACGCAATCAATCCACCAAATGCGCCAGCAAGTGGGCCAGCACTGATGAAGAATGAGGTCCGGAGCGCATGTTCTGATTTGAGGTAAAACAGCGAGTAGTAGAACGGAATGGTAGGACCACTATATAGCAATGTGGTTAGCAAGACTAAGCCAAAGGCCGTCAGGACAAACTCACAATCCTGCTTCAAAAAAGCCCATGAAATAACGCGCAGTCACAATGCCTGGGTAATTAAACGCAGACGCTTGCAGTGCCGAAGAAAGCCCCCACATTATAGTGACGATCCCAATCACTCGGTTGGGGGGCTAAAGTAAAGTAAGTTTGAGCGGTATACCTACAAGAAAGCGAACGTACGAATCGTTTGACGATCAGCATCATCGGGAATTCTAGAAATTAATTCATTGAGCAAATAGTTTGGGTCCAAATCATGTTATTACTCACGCCAAGTAAGATAGGCGACGTCTGAAAGGGGAACGCTGAGTCCTACGTTCGCTGAGAATTAGCTAGCGCACTTACAGAAAATTGCAGATAACAATCCGAATTTTTCCCCAGAGGGGTCATTAGGGATCAGAGTAGTTTCAAGACCTTGTAACTTGGCGTTCCCAAGATCTTTGTCAACGCTGTCAGCGGAGCCGAAACTAGCGTTTTCGCAATGCTACTTACTGCCTCTATCCAAATCTATATCAAGAAAAGGTTAGATAAAATCTAAGAAAGAACAAGTGGACCCACAAGCCAACAGGTAGAGAATCCATGAGAGTGGCATGATAATCCAGTCCAACTACACACCAAACCCCAGAGGATCAATCACCAGCCGACATTCTATCAAACGAGAGACACACCTTCCAGACGAGCCGGCGCTCATTCTTGTCAACTGATCCCGCTACAACAAGCGAGCCATCATCAGCCCCAGACTTTTCCTCTTTCCCCAAGTCCACTCGAGTCTCAGTCGGCACCTGGTTTGTCGACATAGCGGGGCCCTACGGGGTGAAAGAAGGGGGAGTCTGGTCAGTCTCCAACTCAATCCCTCAGTATAAATAGCTGGACGAACCAGCAGGTATTTCACTATGTCCTCGCCCCATGCATCATGTGTTCTATCGGTGTGCGGCTCCCTGCTGATAACCAGCCGCCACCTAGTCCTTCTCACCGCGTCCTGGCCGCCGATTGGACGACATTTATAGTCGCGAACCAACTTTAGAATTTGTAATCGGGTAAATAACAAGTGACTACATTCTATCTATAATCGGCTGTTTAGCTCGACGGCTACTGTCCAAGTCGTCTGATGGTGGTGAGAGAGAAGAAGAATTTGGACGGATTTGCGTGGCGCTGATGTTTGAAGATGATGGACAAGTCACATGCAGAGTCACCAACAGGATCCCTCAAAAAATAGGATGTGTTTCTCAAGAGCATCTCTTTCTTTTAAATTTAGTAAGTTACAACTGTTCAGAAAACTGAAACAGCAATTCCCAGCGACACACGTGAATACGCATCATAGTACATAACGGAATCCCTCAGCCTTGTCAGCATGAATCGCCGTATTGGGGGTCTCGTCCGACTTCGGCTTACCGCCCTCGCGACGATCCCGGCGGCGATTTTCGAGGTGTAGGAGGAAAGATAGGACAAGTGCAAGGAAGGCCCCCCACCACGCGAATCCGCAGCAAATAGCAAATCCTCGCTTGTATGCGGGACCCTCACGCGATGGGTAGATGTAGGAACCAAGTACTGCCATGCTATGACCGATGGTGTTCAACATTGCCATATTCACGCCACGGCGTGTCTCCGAACCAGCGTTACCCGTGGTCCACGACATGCTAGTTTACTAGGTGAGGACCAAATAGGAAGCGCGAGAGAGGAATGACGTACGCAAGAGGGATACCACAATATGTCCCAGTCACAGCGAGGAAGATTGCACCATAACGAGCCTTAACGTTTGTAGTGGGCACAGTCAACCTAGACATCGTAATGCTCAGTCGACTTTCTTGCAATAATAGATTAAAATAGCACTTACAAAACGGTATACCCAATCCCGCTGAGGACGAGAACAGCAGCCACAAAAGGTCCACGGACTTTGAGACGATCGCTGGCCTTGGCGACAAGCAGCATGACCACACCTGCGCACGCGTACGGCGGGACAGTCATCAACTGAGCCTTGGCATTCGTATAGCCGAGAGTCTTGACAATGGAAGGCAAAAATACCGAAATCGAGGATAGTGCAACATTGAGAGACTGGTACATAAGGCAGATCTAAAAACAACATATAAGTAGCGGCTGCGAATGTTTCAACTGCGCATATACGCACCATCCAAGCCTTGTAGTCCGTAAAGCTCATAAGAACGTGCTTCCAGTTGATAGAGGTGCCTTCGGATGCGACTTCTCGGTTTAGTCGGCGCTGGGCAAGCTTGCGCTCGTCCTCCGAAAGCCATTTGGTGGTCTCCGGACGAGACGGCAAGAAAATAAGTACAAGAATTCCAATTAGGATAGTAGGAAGTCCCTCAATCAAGCTAAACAAAGCATAACTGTTAGCCGAGTAAGTATAGCGAGTAAACAAATACAGCCTACAAGAGAATTCTCCATGTCGCAATGGTAGACTGGATGTGTTGGACTCCGTAGGCAATCAGACCACCAAACGCTCCAGCGAGAGGCGCTGCACTGATGAAAAATGATGTGCGGAAGCCGTGCTCGGATTTCAAGTAGAAAAGCGAGTAGTAGAAAGGAATGACGGGGCCGCTGGATACAATCTGTGAGACACGATAGACCATGCGATCAACCATAAACAAGCTTACAATCCGGCCTCAAATAAGCCCAAGAAGTACCGTGCCGTAGTAACACCTGCATAGCTGAATGCCGTGGCTTGGAGAGCAGAGGCAGCACCCCAAGCAATGGTTACAACGCCGATTACGATATTGGGGGGCTGAAAATGCATCCATGAGAACACTGGGGCTCATAAAACTGAGGACACTAGACAACTTACGAATCGTTTCGCGGTCAACGTGAGCGGGATTTCTGCACACACAAGCAATTGTCAGTCTATAATCCAAATATTTCGATGAGGAACAAACGAACGCCAGCAAAGGTACGCGATGTCTAAATAATATCCTGTAAGTGTGCCATCTCCCCGAAACCACCACACCAACTCACAAAACATCGCAGACAACAAGGCAAACTGATCCCCAGATTCATCGTTAGGCATGAGTGTCGCCTCCAATCCCTGAAGCTTGGCATTTCCGAGGTCTAGATTGGGCGAATGAGTCGGTAGTATAGGATTATCTGTACGCTACACTTACTACTTCTGTCGAGATCTGTGTCAAAGCTGCAATGAGTACTAGACAGAAAAATAGAGCGCTTGAAGCTCACAAGCAAGAAGATAAAGAACCCATGTAATGGGCATGATTAACCCGTCGAGCTTTGAGTCGCGAGCATTAGTATGAAGCTACGGCAAACAGTTGGTGATTATTTACCTTTCTCAATAGGCGACGCTCTGCCTGGTCGACAGGCGCCGCCATCTTGACATTACCACCATCGTGTGCGTAATCCACTTGCTGAGGTACTTCCTTTTCTTCAACCTCGATCTTCTGGGTAGTCTCGGCCATGTCGTTAGTAGCTCTCTCCAAGCGAGTGAGGGGAAAGCGGGGGCGGGGTGAGTGCCTTGCAGCTAACCGATGCATCCCCTTCCAATATATCCACACGGGGCTCCGCAGCGTCCCGCCTCATTCCGTTCGCCTCCCCCAGCCAAGCCCACCACAAACACCGATCGAGTGCCAGTAAGTTTCTCTTTAGAAAATACTCGACTTCTTGCTCACCAAGTATCTGAAATAACCGGTCCGGAGTGTCCAGTCGTCCAATCGCTGCGTTCACAAGTGATGATTGCATGGTCAAAACGTTGTCCGAACCAATTAGCCGAGAGGCTTGGCGCGAGGTATTCTTAGAAGCAGAAGTACAGAAAGCTTAGCCGTTTGAATATGCCGCCGGACAAATATCTTTATTGCCGATAAGACCAGAGCCAGCTCCTCGAGCGAATGCAGACGTTAAGGATCAGTGGGAGGTCCCGGGAAGATTTCTTAGATAAAGGGTATTTGTATTACTCTTCGAACGAAGGGAAATAGTAATACAGATAGCTTTGGGAGTTCATGAGAAGCAGTAGTCATTGTGTGTTACCCATTGAGCCAAGTTACTAAACTAGCGCGACGAGACCAAGAGGACAGGGGAGAAAGCAGCAGTCCCAGAAACGGAAGCATAAGTAAATCTATTTCTTCAAAAGAATAGATCGATTCTTGGGCCAATTGAAATAAGCATTAGTGGGGTAGTGGTAACCTTAATCGTTGCCATCAAGCTCATTCGATTAGCCAGGGGTTCGATTCCCCTCTAATGCAGATCTTTTGCTTATGCCGCAACTTCACCTTCCTTGCGTTTTCTATTTTCCCCAAGATAGGTTTCATTTGTCTTTTGAAGGTCCTAGACCCAGTAGGACGAGTTCATTACATGCCTGAACTGTCCGAGCTCGCAGAGCTCGATCCATAGACTGAACAGCCAAGTATATGCGCGCCCCTCTTTGAGCTGTTTACGTCTGGACTCGCGATTAGTTTTTTCTCCCGTCTCACTTCTTCTCGCCTTTCTCGTGCCTTCTTCCCCCTTGTCTCCTCTTTATCGCTGTTGTGTCGCACCCTAGGGTGTAACCCCACAACGACAAAAGATCCTTGATGCAAAAAAAAAAATGCGCGGCCAAATCCTTAGCCCAAGAACAGCTGGGGCCAGCAGATACGAGTGAACTACCTAGCCAGCACAATGTCATGAATAACCCATCCAATTAGTGTGGGGTGTCCTTTTCTTTTAGTGCTACCTCCGAGCTCGTCCAGAAGCGACCTCGAATAACCAGTCAATCAACCAGCCAGACCGCAACTTATTCACCCGCTACGCTTACTCAAAGTGTGAATGGGGCAGTTGCAACCTTCATCATTGCCATAAGTCCGTCTCGGTTGGCCGGGGGTTCAGTTCCCCTTTCATGTGGATTGTTCTACATAGATTTTAAGCCGTGGGACAAGTGGATCCGGGTTAGAGTATCCCCCCCCTCCACATTGACATCTACCTTCAGCCTAGGCTACCAACGAAATTTCCATCAGACAAGAACTAACAAGCAAGAGCGTGGGGATCTCAAGAGAAACAAAACAAAAATTCAACATGTGAAAAGGGAAGTAAACACCTAGCCAATCAAGACGGACTTATGGCAATGATCAAGGTTACCACTATCCCATTCATGCTTCGAGTAAGCACAGCGGGTGAATAAGTTGCGGGCTGGCTGGTTGATTGACTGATTATTCGAGCTTGCTTCTGGACGAGCTGGGACGCAGCATTGAAAAAAAAAATACACCCAATACCTAGATTCTGTGCGAAATTGTGCTAGTGTGACGACTCATTCGTATCTGCCAACCCTAGCTGCTCTTAGGCTAAGGATTTGGCCGCGCACATACCTGATTGGTCAGTCGTCAGGTCAAGCCCTATGAGCTCGGACGGCTCATGCATGTAATGAACCCATCTTACTTGGTTCATGTCCGTTGAATGCCAAATAGAATTCATCCTGGGGGGAATAGAAACCGCAAGGAAGGGCCGCGACATCAGCAAAAGATTTGCATTAGAAGGGAATCGAACCCCTGGCTAATCGAACGAGCTGAATGGCAACGATTAAGGTTACCACTACCCCACTAATGCTTGCTAGTATTGAATGGTTTTGTTGATATAATTATTGTAGATCCTTGCCAACACTGCTACCTCAGGCGAAGGTCGTGCATGTGTCGCAGCGGAACCTATAGAACGATATGATAGAACAAAGTATAGGACAATCAATGGATGGTCGCGCAATCGGTTTGCCTTTCTAGTGGCGGGGGCTACTCGATTCGTGCCTGGATTTTGCCCACGTTTCGATCTCGGAATAATTAAAAATCAGGGAAATTTCAATGTATGCTACAAAGTAGACTTATAATCTCCGTGTTCTGTTTGAATTTTAACTCGGCTTCAACAAACGCTAGCTCTCAACGAAAGGTTATCGGCCCGAACCACAAGAGATAGCCATCCCGTTTTGGTATTTGTATGGCGCGATCGCCGAGGAGATGCGGTTAAAGCATCGGAGAAGGTTCCGAGGTATTTGAAAGGCGCAAAGCGGTTAAAGCAGCGGTGAGTTATCTTCGTAGACATGCGAATAGACAAGGAACCTATTGTTCTGGCTCCCCGTTATTAGGAATTTAGGTTATCTTTCAATGTCGGATTGTATGCGCGTTCATTCCGCGTCCCTTGCGATTGAAAGACCCGCCAGCTCAAAATCGCTTCGGGATGGTCATATCATGCAATATTTGATATCTAGCCGACGGGCTAAGCGAGGCTATTTAACGCGTTAGCGCATTTCTCCCACCACCTCAGGAGCCCTTAACTTCAACTAATCCTCCATACAGATCCCACTTATCATGTCCGCTCGTCCCTCAGTTTTAGTCCTTGGAGCAGGGTGCTTTGGATTATCAACGGCGTACGATCTTTTGGAACGTGGCTACCAGAATGTTACTATCATTGACAGAGCTCCAGAGCTTCCTGCGCCAGATGCAGCATCGACAGGTGAGGGCGGAGTCCAATTACATTTGGGGTTACAGTATCATCCTCGGTTGGGATCCCAATAACCCCCGTTTTTCGTTTCGGTCTTTTCGGACGCGGGAACTCAACCAATGATAGCGGGCACTAATGCTAGGTTGTATTTGTTAAGATCTAAATAAGGTGGTGCGCTCAGCGTATCGCAAAAACGCATACACTCGCCTGGCTCGGGAGTCCATTGTGCGGTGGAAAAATGGAGATTGGGATGGCGCATACCATGAGTGGGTCCCGCAGCGTATTCGTATCATTGGACCACACATATTGATACTTCGCTCTCTTTGGAGATCTGGTATTTTGGTATGTGGGGGCCCTGCAGGAACACCCTATTCGAAAGCTGCCCAGGAGAACGACCTAGCCGCCGGATGTCGTCTTACCTTGCTTCCAACAGTAGAAGACATCAGAAAGGTCTTCCCGAGCGACATCGAGCTGGGAGCAATAGCAGAAGCTGAAGACCAAGGTCCGACAGCCAAGAATTCGTGCTATCTAAATCAAGACGGGGGTTGGGTCGGCGCAACGACCGCAATGAATGCGCTCCTCCGACGAGTCCGTACATACGAGGGTCGCGGGGTAAACATCCTCCCTGGCCGCCGGATCACTGGGTTGGAGCTGGACTCAGAGGGTCGCGCAATTGGGATAAAAGTTGTGGGGGGCCAAGGGGCGGGGGAGGAAGTGATCACGGCCGACATAATTGTTCTAGCTACAGGTGCATGGTCGTCATCCCTGTTTCCGGGAGATACTTTCGGACTATCAAAGTTGATGAGGGCAACAGGGTGAGTGAATTATATACTATCGTGAACTATTATTGGACTCAACTTGCTACCAGGCAATCCGTAGCAACTGTTCAGCTCACACCTCAGGAGCAAGAAAGGTATGGAAAATGTCCAACGCTCTACGACACTTCTACCGGTCTTTACACTATGCCCGTAAGTTGCTCCTCGAAGTCAAAGCCCAATTTGTACTAATGTAATCACTAGCCCACAGCATCCGGCCTTCTGAAATGGGGTCTACACTACACAGGCGCCGTATCTCGGCATGAGGTGTCGATACCCCAGACTGGGCTCTCGAAAGACAACACTTCTCCGTTGGAGCCAACGGCCAAGGTTGGAGTTGATGGCGGGGGCGCGCCCTGTGCGGTACCTAAACGTATGCTAGGAAAATTACGAGACGGTATGAGGCGGCTGTACCCAGATATAGCTGATCGTGATTTCGCATCAAGTCGCATGTGCTGGGTGAGTGATCCGGAGCCCACCATCATCCACGAACGACGAACTTACAGTGCTCGGGAACAACGTTTCGCCATGACCAGTACGCCGATACAATCGACGAGGACTGGATAATTGACTATCACCCTTCACATCCACGATTGCTCCTTGCAACCGGAGGCTCGGGTCACGCATTCAAGGTAACTGACTCGGGAATTTTCTGCTAGCGGGCACTGATAGAATCCGATCAGTTCTTGCCCGTCCTCGGTCGCGTTATTGTTGATCGGCTCGAAAACAAACTCGACGAGGAGACCCGTGAACTCTTCTCGTTTACACGCCCTCGCTCAGGAGAGCATGTCGAGCGTGCAGGTGAAATGTTTCAACTTGAAGAGTCAGAGTTGACTACCCCGGCCGACCTTAAAGGCACTGTATGAAATAATAGGCCGCGAATTAGTAATGTGAATAAATAGGTGCCAAGATTCACGGCCGGCACTCAGCCCGTTGCATGAGGGGCTTAACTTAAATCAGTGCCGGACAAGTGAACGGAGGCATGGACTTACCGGGTATGGTAGTCGTCGGAATCTTAGCCTCGGGATTCTATCCGCGCTTCCCTGTTTGTTCGTGTACTATACGAGGAGTCTGAAATGTCACGCTACTATGGGGGAGGATTGTGGTAACCCATTTTTATTGAAGGCTCTACGGTCCAGACCGCCAACCGGGAAAGTATCGACAATAACAAAAGCCGAGAAAGCAACTGCGAACGGATACGGAGGTACAATCGAAGATCAATGGCGCATTGAACATGTTCCAACCAGCCATCCACACAAAGACGAAGTGAGGGTGGGGGATTGGAAGTACAGCCAGGAAAGTTTTTGCGTTGCCGATTTCGCCGGTTGGGACGGCTGGAGACATGACGAATGCAGGGAAAGCGAAGTACAGCAGAACACGGGATAACAATGTCATAACAGGAGGAACAACCCTCAGACCGATAAAGTAAAACGAGAGAAGGCAAGGCCGAAACGAGAGATGGGAGAGGGTTGAGATGAAAGGAGGATGAGAGGGAGACGGGCCGGATCGAAACATGGTTACATGAAGAAGAAGACAGGGAATCTACGGGGCGAAAGGATGGTGAACGCGCTTCGCCGCATCTAAGCTCTCATCATCGTCCATGATAGTCTCATCCTGTGCGCTCGCGAACCGAACCGTGTCAACAGTGCGAGTGCCAAGTTCGATATCGTGGTTACGCGACTTGGAGTCGTCAACGTTTTGCTGATAACTGGTGGTGACCTAAAATAGACGAGAAGCATTTAGGATGTGCACGTATAGAAGCAAGACTGAAAAGACGTACGACGACACCGCCTCCTGGCAAGCTGCCAGTGGTTTGGGCACGGCCACGAGTGGACTCGTAGTAACTTGTCGCTGGCGGAGAAGACATAATTTCTTGGAGATCCTTACGGGAGCTCAGGGTGACCATGACCGATATAGCATACCTATTTACGAGATTGGATATTAGAACTCGTCTCAGCCTAGGTGTCCCTAGATCAGTTTACTTACATCTTGCCCATGATCAACTGTGGTAAGAGATGGTAAGCCAGACCTGGGAGTGCGAGATACTGAAAATCCACGTGAGTCAGGCGATAGGGAAAGTAAAAGAAGCGGTCCTCACCAAGACCAAGTTGATGATGGCAATCTGAAGCATATAGCACAATAAAATAAGCGAATGCAAATGAACGGTATGATAAGAATACACACCGAAGCGGTCACGGAGCTGGTCTCCATAGTCACACGGATAATCTTGGTGATCACTGCTTCGGTTCTGTTGAACGGGCAAGCCAATTAGAAATCGTGCCACACGACGGCTAGCACCCTACTTACTTGCGGAAAGGAGTCTTGACGCGCAGCAAAGCATAGATAAGGATTGCCGAGATTCCGACGTCGAGCACAGCAGTGGCAGTCAACCACCCAACAATAGGAATGGGGATCTAGACGACTGGGTGAGTACAGAGTTGGTG
>JANWGL010006852.1:0-13679 GCA_025200755.1 Ceratobasidium sp. C01 | reverse complement strand
GAGTCGGCGTGAGAGGGTTTAGGGTGAACGAGTCGGGTCGGGGAAACTGGGTTGGGCTGGAATAGACTTGAATGAGGAAGAGAAAGGGTAAGAGGCGGGACGCTGATGCATTGGGGTTGTAGAATGCAGCGTTGCAGGGAGAGTTGGAGGAGATGCAGCGACAAGAAGCCACGGTTGCCGCAAAGATACAACAATGCCTTCAAGCAGTAGGTTTTTTGCCTTTATTTCAGCATCTGCCGCTAATTCCCCCCTTCCCTACCCCTTCATTCGCCTATCGTCACTCGCTCTTTCATGGATACCTGTTACAACCAGCTCGGTAAAAGTTCTCTAACAGACCCAGCACCGGCAGCTGCGCGCATAGTGCGAGACGTACTACGCGAACATTTAGACGCGCGCGCGCGGACGATTGAACAGAATTCACAAGCGTCTGGGGACGAGAATCCTTAGCTAGCGCATGCTGTATTCAGTAATGGAAATTGAGAAATGGTGCATCGGCGTGCACATTTTGAATGCTGAGAGGAACGTGAATACGCGAGAACAAGATTTCTTATTGGTTTACTTTGGGTGGGTGGATACATGCGAGAGCGTATAGAAACGATACAACAGTCCGTGATTTATATTTCATTCAAACGGTATCCTTACGCGCTTAGACGAGCGCGTCGAACTCATCCACATTCTCGACCAGTCCGCTCCTCGAGAACGTCTTCCCCTTGACAGACTCGAGCCCCTCGCCTGCGTAACTAACCTTCGGGCTAACTTCGATCTCTACGCCGTCCTGGACTGTCGCGCCGGCCTTCTCGAGGAACCGCTTCTGCTGCGCCAACAAGTCCGCGCGACTCGTCTGAGGATCGTCGCTCCCTGTCCCAGGCGCGTTCTTCAGAGGGCTGAACTCTTCCTTCCGATCAACCTCTAAGATAGCCATATTCTGCGTGAAGGGGAATACGTCGAACACGAACAACTCGAGTTTCATCCCGTTCGGCTTTGTCGGCTTGCGCTGCTCTCCAGTAGCGATATCGACATGCGGGATCTTCTTCCGTGCGATATGGAACGCCATCTGCTCCTCGAACTCTGCGACCCGGTTCAAAAAGTCGACCGTGTAGAAGTGATTCGCGATATTCCCAGCGCGGAACGCCAACTGCCCACTCTCGTCCTTCCTCTCCGCCTGCTCTTTTGAGATCTCGGAATACTCAACTACACCAAACCGCCCGCCCTTGCGCGCGACGACGCCGACGGATTCAGTGGGCGCGGTTTTAGGTACGACCTTGGCTGCGCAATCTGCACCCTTGTGGATCGAAGAGCCGATGAAGACAGGGTCTGCGACGCGGACGAGGCAGTTGTCGACGCAGTATGCGTGAATGTAGGAGATGTTTCGGGCGGCGAGGTCCGAAAGGACGGTAGTGGAGGAGCCTGGGGAGATGGGCGAGCGCAGAGCAGCATATAGGCCGCCGTTGCCATCGGGGGCAACTGCTACGGAGGAGGGGGTATCAAGGAGGACTTTGCCATCGTTGTCGAGGCAGGGCAGTGTACCTATAGCATTCAATCTGTGAGTGATGCGCATGGAGAGTTTGAGGGAGACGTACCTTGCTCAAAAAAGATAACTTGAGACGCATCAAGTCCGAAATGGTGGTTTTGCGTGAAGAACGCCTCGGTCGCCTTTCGGGTGGGTCCGCTGGTCATCACATACCAGGGAATCTTGACGCTCGGGCTCGCGCCCCCGCTCGCGATGACCTGCAATCGGGCGATACGTTCCGCCTGATACTGAAACAAGCTCTTGTGGCTCGGCAGACCAATGTCATAACACCCTTTGGGATCTGAGCTCCCCAATCGCGTACCCTGCCCGCCGGCCATGAGCAAGACGCCCACCTTGCCCTGCGCGATCGCCTGAAGCCCAATCTTCCTGAATTCTTCCTCCTTGGCCTCATTTCCTAGGATGCTATCGAACGAATCGCTCGGAGGAGGCGTGATATCATCCTGCGTTGAACTCTGTGCGTCCTTCTCGCTTTGGATGGCCTTTGCGAATACACGATTGACGCGTTCGATGTCGAGCGCCGAGAGCTGGGCTCCAAGGGCAGCCTGCTGAGGCTCAGGCAGCCCGGACCAAAAATGCAGGACCTGACTTTGGCCCGCTTTTTCGTATTTTTCTTTGAGAACTGCGTACTGGTTGAGGGCCGCCATAGTGTTGTGGTCAAGGGTAGCTGAGACGTGAAGCTTTATGAGTCCCATCTACACTTGATCTACACTGCCCCGCACGTGTGGACGCGGTCACGTGAATCAGAGGCACCTCCTCCAGGCCGCGAATAGGACGAACGCGTGGACATGTTAGAACGTTTTAAGCGCATGTATCTATACATCTCTATAAGATATTAATCTACGCTTGGGCCACCGAATCTTAACTATGATGAATATGAGCCGAAGAGCGTTGCATCGTCGTCCGTGAGGAGTGAAATGTCGCGTCCAGTGCAAGATACGACATCTAAAGCGACATGGGATCGACCGGTTGACTCGGGGATGGTCCTGCAAATAGCAGGCTGAGCAATCGGAAGTTTACCCTCTCTCAGCTCGTGCATGAGGACGAGCTTGAAGTCCTCCAAATGAGACTTTAGTGTTTCAGTCCAAAGTCGCGCCATATTCCTCGAAAACCCGTCCCAGCTACTTGCATCGCAATTAGTCCCTTCAACCCAATCCGAGTGGGGACCATATTGGCTTTTAGTGAGACAAAAATCTCGAAGCTGATCCGTTATGCGACTCTCGTTTGGCGTTCCTGCTTGACGAGCCGAATGAGCCAGCGCAAGTATTTGTGCACTCCGGAATTGCGTGGTTGGTCCGTAACACAACACCTTCCCAGAATGATTGCCTCGATAACCTTCGTCTGAACGGCATGCACAGGAAATTAAAGCGATTAAAAGATCGTCTTGTATCAATCGCCGCAGGAACATGTTGACGGTTGTCTGCACGTGTTCGGTATCGTTGTCATGAGATGTGGTGATGCGAAGTAAGTGCCGTGTAATTGAACGAAGATATGCGCAGTCGTGCCTGCAAGCGTGGGCAGGGGAATCATGCCTGGTCTGGGAAACCATCTCGTACAAAACAGTGTGCACCTGTGGATGTCGACTGACAACTTCCGCGTTTCTGTATAAAAAGCAGGCAAGTACGTATTGAAGTTTATCGCTCGTGCCTCCTTTAAGAAGCGCTATCACAACGTCTACGATCCAGGGTGCGTTGTTCCATTGGCGGCACAGCATAGAATCAAGCAGTTCGGCGTGTTCAGACAATTGTTCAGGGGGGACGCTAGCAAGTTGGCTGAGATAGGAGTCAGATACGGTTTCAACTGCATATCTGCGCAAGTCGAACGTGTTTGCTAGAGCCAGCGGTTTGGATATATCTTGAGCCTCCCAATCGACGTCTAGCTGATACAGCCGTTGAAGCGTAACACTCAGGTCAGCTGCCTTGGTTGCTTCTTCACGTACGGGGTCGCCAGAAACTTCGATGAGGCCTGTCAATCCTAGAACGAGAAGGTAATTGGAATTGAGATCCTCAATCAAGGTGACGTGCTTCGTGCCATCTGCAGGGGGGTGTTGAAAGATATCTACGAGTGAAGAGTCCCTTGTCGAAAAATAGTTGCGTAAATTGCTGTTGAGAGTCAATGAAATAACGGCTAGCGCATGGGCAATTGAATCAGAGTTTAGAACTTCGATGGGAGCGTGAGATATAACTGTGAACATCCATTTCGCTATTGTCTGGCGTATTTCATCTTGTGTGCCATCCAGAAACCCGCCCTGGCGGATGGACGGTATCAGAGATAGCGCATATAGGAGGTCAGAAAGTAGGTAGGTGTGGATCGGCAGCCCAAGATGCTGGGTTTGGACAGCAGATATCAGGTCGCATAACCGATTGAGCGTTTCGCGGGGGTTCTCCTCGATCCGGTGGAGCAGCTCATGCATGGTACGAGGATATGTTAAGATGCATCCTATAGTACCAATAGCTGAAACCGACATGGAACGGTTCTTCCTTAGACTGTATTTTGGGTAAGTTTAAGCCTTGCAACATGGTAGCAACTAGGAGGAGAGAAGTGACACTTGAGACTCAACCCCGCTAGAAGAACCGAAGTGGTTCAACAGATTTGCGCACTTGTTCACTCGCATTTTCGATTTTTCCCATTTGCGAAAAGAAGTCGTTTAACGCGCGGGCGTAAACCACAACTGAACGATATTTTCTGGGCTCCAAATCTGCGAGTCGATCGACCTCCTCGGTTGAAATATGCTGAGAGGCGAAGCAATCCTTTATGCGCTGAACAATCAGGGTCACAGTATTACAACCTAGCAAGGGGGCGATAGGTAGGGAGTGGTCTGCACCCGCGATTGACTGGAGCGCGACGTCTACGGCTTTAGGGCTTTCACAGTTTGAGATTAACCAGCTGAGAGCACGAGTGGTGAGATGATCCATTGGAACGTCCTGACTCGACTTTTCTGGCGAGCCTGTGGTGTCTTCGGCTGCAATCCAAGCTTGGATCCACGGCTTGAGCAGTCTCGAGAGCGCAGTTTCGTATGGACAAAAGTTGTCAATGAAGGGTAAAATGGTCGCGGAGAAATAGAGCACAGCGGCCACTGTAGATATTAGTACGATGGGTATAGCAACCCCGACGTGGACTCTCCAGAGTGAAACGCAAAGTCCTGCGGCAAATAAGACTAAAACACTCGGTCAACCTAACCATGTCATAAAAAGTTAAAATAAGGCTTACACAGTGAGAGGTGCATAAGTGTAGGCAAGGCAGGAATGATACCCGCCATCCCCCACCGCTCCAGTCCTTCCATTCTCAGCTGACGTCGTCGAGCCTGGTCGTGCATCTCTCCGGTTCGGCCAGCCATGAAAAGGTGACACCACTCTTTTGCAAGCATCGCTATGAGTGTGACGGCGATACTGAGAATCAGGGACGTGAACCATAGCACGTTCACTGCCACTGCTGACGTTGAAGGTATGAACGTAGACCCTGCAGGTAAGATAGTGGTAGTGGGAGGAGAAGACTGGTTGGATATAGCAAGAAGGACCTGAGTGATTGCGAGCAGCGTAGCAGCTGAGGATTCGGCCGGGTCGGGCTTAAGGTCTTTTGAGCTTTCGATAACAAATCTGGAAGGGAAGTAAGATGTCTTTCCCGGTTGAAGTAGAATGAAGGTTGGTACATACGCGGTAGAAATGGCCGAGAAAAGTGCCGCCTGCATCTCCATGTCAAGAAATATTTCCTAAGAATCGAAGTGGACTCACAAAAACTGTACTAGATGTCAGTCACTCGAGTCTGAAAACGAAGTCGGTAATGGGACTCACTCATTATTACGTCTAGCATCCTGTGAAACCTTCATCAGAATCTTCACCAAGCTCTTGGGAGAACAAACCCAACTTGTTCCATCCTTCCGTTAGCTCCTTATCCCACTTGTCCGCTTCTTCAACGTATATACTCCATAGTTCGGCCCCTTTGGCAAGTCTTGGAGCATACGGGTCGATGTCTAGTTGCTCATCGGCTTCAGTTCTTGTCTTAAAACAGACCAAATCGCATTAGTTCTTCTCATCTCTCCATTACAACTCAGTGTTTGAACTACCTCGCCTTGAACCTTGGTGGCACCAATTGAACTTATGCTACCAGGGCAACGGGTATACTCGTTATCTTGTTTAGCGATTCCATGGACTCCGGGCGTAGCACTAGGTTTTGTATTAGACTTCAAGATTCGGGTTATCGTAATTAGTATTCTACCCTTGAGAATAAATCCATAGACTCACGTCCTCCCTAGGCGTTCTAGTGGCGTTCAAAAGCATCGTAAATATGTAGCCAAAGAAGAAAAATTTAAGGTATTAGAGTGGGGTATATTTGCTCTCGGGGCGAGTTACGATAGGATAGCGGTGGTCGAATGTACACACCCAGCAGGAGGCGTTCAAGCTATGCAATATGTATTCCGTAAGCGGGTCACCACTCAATGCTATACAGGTCCCCTCCATCACTTGTTATTCTTCATCGCTGATTTCTATGCGTTACCCAAGTATATGATATAGTGAGATATCTGATATTACTAGTTTCGATTACTGGGCGCGAAGTAATTCATGTTAGATGTACGAAAGCCGCAGGAAGAAAGCGATAAACAAATCGTAGTTGCCATTCTGCGCCCGCTTGTTTGCTCCTCGATTATCGCGCCCAGTCGTAAATAAGAGGCTATATGCGCGCTAAAGATGAGAACCCTCTGACCGGGCGGTAAAACAGTGGATAGAAATAGGGTATCGCGAGGACTGGATAGGATGACTTATCCACTTTCAAAAAAAACCATTAAATCTGTTTGATGAAGCACTGGCCCCGAGTCTGAGCAGCCTAATGGGCGGTCATGAGACGAGAAATGATTTCCTACTAGGTTACTAAATATCAATCTACATAGGCAAAGAGCGACGTCTAGACTTGGTTGAGTTGCTTGAGCGCGGTATATGGGTCCCCCTTGTCCACCCAGTCAAGGAGCACAAATGTAGGCCAAAGGTTCTCGCCCAACGGCGCGCAGCCGTTAGAGTGCGCCATTATACTATACGAGTAGGGTTAATAACGGTGCGTACGCAAAGGTTGTCAAAGGTACTCACGACGCAACTGAATTAGTTGTAGCTGCCTTAGCGCGATCGGGCACAATAATGTCGTCGCTCCCAAGGAACTTATAGTTCAGGCTGTGGTTGATCATGTACATCTATCGATGCTCGTTAAAATATAAACCTTACATGTTTCAGTCGTACTAACCTTCCCATTAGGGCTCCCATTCACTCGATCCACTTTGCAGGGGAAGCTCGCATCAGTCTGACTGAAAGGCGTCTCCCACATCTGAATAACAGCAATATCGTCAGTTCACTAGTGGTCCAGCCCCCAGGACAAAGGTCACCTACGTTGTCAAACTCGCTAATGATCCAAGGCACACTCCCGGCGTTTGTCGGATAATCCATGAAAACTACCAACCTCTTCCCACTCGAAATCATTGAGCTCAATGTCGGCCATGCGCCCCTCGCCGTACCCCCGCTCGCCGGCGTGTACACGTACGGCATAATTCCACTGGAGCTAAACGACGGGACCCAATATGTGTTTGCATCCAACGCATCTCCATTTGTCAATACCAACGTGACCACTTCCCTCGGATGCGTGTCGAGCCATGTTTTGATTTTCGTTAGCCATGAAGTAAGAGAGCCACCATCCCAAAGGATACATGAAGTATGGCAAAGCTCAACTCCGCCGTTGAGAAGCTTGCCTTCGGCTTGGAGGAGACGGGCGCCGAGGTTAAGTTGGGCGGTTACATCGACGTTTTGGTTGACGGAGAGGGCGAGCGGATCGGTGGAGACTGCGTAGGAATTATGCGCTGTTGGAGGTGGCAATTATTTCTCTAGGCCGACGATAAAAAAATTTGGATTAGGTGCTCACCGCCGATGTATGTGACCTGGAATGCAATGTCAAATTAGTGAGAGAGGAGACTTGATTATCATTCACTTACATTGCCGTATGAGCGAGAACAGAGCGCAGCATAGCCGTTGCAAAGATCATCTCGAATCTCCAGATTCGGTTGAGCTGGAGTAGGAGACGCAAGTACAGCTTGAAGTCCGAGCAGTAGTGCTGAACCAAAAGCAAACCCGATCATGATTAGTACTAAGAGTTAGTGCGAGCAACGAGGGTGTGCATCTTGCTCCTCCTCGCTTTACTTATGAGTGTTCCAGAGGGTAACGATTTGCAAGTTCAAGTACAAAGTTATTTCCAAAAATTCTACGGACGGGCAAGAAAGAAGTCTGAAGCGGTATCCGTTGTAAAGCGCGCCATGCGGATCGAATGAATATGTACCTTCCGTGTTGTTCGCGACCCTCGCGAGTACCTTCGTAATGTGCAGTAGAATACTCTCAGTGTGCGCACATGTGCGTTTTATACGCGATGCAAGTTCAAGCGACCCGGGTAGTGCGGCAGGTAGGTTCTATTATTTGCGGCTTGTTCGGGCGGGGTATCAGGTAAACAGGGTGGTACTATCTATTCCCAAGGTGTCTGTTTACAGGTGCTTGGTCCTAGCTCGTTAGCGCCCGGCGATTCATTCAACCCGCCCAGCTCCTGTAATCCGCTCAATCGTCAATACTGTACTGTATCTAAATTAAAACGCACGTTAGAAAGGTCTGGACTGAATAATTTCTAATTCCTTTACTAGTTGCAATAACGTAACCCCTGGAGCCCCTATTCTCACAAATTCTACCCCTATCAATGCAACATACTCCTTGTCACCACTACCGCCACTACCACCGCTACCACCACCACCGCCATTTTCCCTCTTTCCATACGTTCTAAGTTATTGATGACTGAACGCAGCCGCATCGGCCTCGGCCTCGGTCTTCCTCATTCTGGGTCGCTCTTCACTAGCTCCGGCCATTCGCGGCGGTCTCACGAACGTTCCTATTCGTTGCATGACCCCTTTCATCCCGATGTCGGAAGCAGTACACGGGGATCGATCGACTATGATTTGGCGACGTCTCCTACTCCTTTGGCCCAGTATTCGCATTCGACAGAGTCGGGCAACGCGTTGGATGCTGCCGTTACTTCTGTGGTCGGGTCGATGCCTGGCGTTGGCGAAGAAACGGAGTTGGAAAATCAATCAAGAGGCGTGAAAACTTGCTCGAGGGAGACCACATTGACGGAAATAGACAAGGACTTGGGTGACGCTTCGGTTTCGCATCTCAAGTTGGCCCGGTGTCGCGCAAAGTCTGCGCCTGCACCTGATCTCTCTGGGCCTACTGAGGGCCTTGCGCCTCCCCAAAGCATACCTAGAGCCGACTCTCTTTTGCGGCTGGACTCTGATACGGCCTCGACGGACCTGAAGAAACTGCTGAGCACGCGTGTACGCCATGCCCCACCAAGCATCGACACGGCGAAAGCCAACGCACCTAGAGTTGATTCTGTTGGCGCATCACCCTCCCAGGATGGTTCGCGTGCGTCTCGACTAGAGCCTGAGAAATCCCGAGCGCGAGTAGAGGTTTATATCGCATTAAACAACCATGTTGCTGTGGAGGGGGGAAACGTTAGTGGGATGCTTAGTCTTCGTACGCGAAAACCGCGCCGAAACGAAGCCCGTCAGGTTCGAATTGATGGTGGGAGGATCAGGGTCTTGGGGTTTGAAGGTAAGCGTTTGTATCATCTATGAATTCACGATGTTGATAACTAGCTGGTCCATGGCGTAGGTATATCGGAGGCAGAACGATACGCGTTCTATCAGTGTTCAGTTCCCCTTGTCGAGGCGACAGCAGACCATTCGCAGATATACCAATCCGAACCCGATAATGACGGGTTCTGCGTCGCTCGAGAAGGCACTTTCTCCGTCCCGTTCACCATGCAAATTCCCAAGGCGGGCCACCCCGGGTCCGTCGCAAACGCTCCCAAGGGTGTCATACAGGACAACAGTGTGAACGCTGCTATCAAGTACATCCTGCTCGTCTCTTTTAGGATCCGCGACGATTCGAGCAACGCATCGGGGCTCGACAAACACGCCGACTTGCTTGATCCCAAGATATCGATTGCGCACTTTTATCGAAACGTCGAGTTATGGCCCACGTATGGACTCATGGCTCTACATCCCGCCGAACAAGTTCATCCCACTTTAGGCGAAGCCGGGACAGTATCGTCGCGGACGGCGCAAGGGCTGCTGTTCGGTGGATCGGGGATGCTTCATTTGACGGCCGTTTTGCATCGAAAGGTGTGGCTTGCTGGGCAGAAGTGTACAGTTTATATTGGAGCCTGGAACGAGACTAAGAAATTTGTGAGTTGTTTTTACGAGGATTGATTTCAACTAATGAGGTATATGCTAGGTTAAATCGGTTACCTTGTCGATTATTCGAAAAGCCATTATCGCTCGCCCCAATCAGAGCGAGACTGTTAATAAAAAGCAGATTGCTGAGGTTACGCTAGACGCGGTTCGGGGGCCGACTTTTGGGCCGGTAACTGGGAAAGGCTGGTGGGCGGGAATAGAGCCTGGTGCTACGTGCGAATTCTCACATATGATCGAAATCCCAGTAAGCTATCTGAGATAACCTGAGGACTTGATTTTGCTCACGTTTGTTTTTATAGGCCGACGCCTTGACCGTCCTTCGCACGCATGTAATTGAAGTGTCTTATGTATTGCGCGTTTCTCTTGCGACAGGCTCCCTCTCGTCTAACGTCTCGGTGGATCTCCCCTTCACCGTTGTCAACGCCCTTTCAACCGATGGACTTCCCATTTCGCCCCCGCCTGGATTGCTTGTCGGAGGTCTTAAACTTTCTAAGGACGTCCCTGTCTCATTTTCATTCAAAAGCCAGCCAGGACGCGATCGAAGCTCTATCGACCTACAGACTTGGAGCCACCCTGCTAGTAGTTCACCTCAACCCGAGCCTTTACCGCTCGATTATATCCTAGATTGGACGAAAAAGGCCTCAGCAAATGTACCTCAGGAAGAGGAGCCTGGCATTACCACGCAGGATTTCACCGACGCGCGATTGTCTATCCAAGCTGGACCCCGTATTTTTCGTCTTTCCAACCCCTCGCACAGGCTCTCTAATCCCTCTGTTACAACTGACTCGATGTCACGTCTATTCTCTCAGCTGGAATCTGATCTGAGCACGAGCATTGCAGAGGAACGTCGGTCTGTGCGTTTCGCGAACGATGGACGTCAACGGAGCTCTACTAGTTCTGGTATCCTCAAACCTTCTTCCTCAGCGAAACATCGTGTTAAGTTTTTGACCCCGAAGCACGACAGCTCACCGAGAATGAATATGGCTCCTTCGGTGTCGCATGAGGATCCTGTGTTGCATCTTCTGAGCTCCGAGCTTGATTCTAGTTTTTCAAAGAGTTCCTCAAAGGGACTTGTTCCAACAGTCGGGGATCCAATCCGAGTTCGACCTGGCGATATCATGCCACGGATGAGGCAAGGTGAAGATAGTTGGATTGGCGAAGATGCAGACGAGATTCTGAAATCGATTCCTATGGACAAGGAGGATTTCAGCCCGTGTAACTCAAGTCGCTTCAGCCAGGGTCAGGAGCTTGTCGTCGAAGATCGAATCGCAGGATCTCTCACTGATTCAGCACTGTCCTTGGAGTCTTGGTCTGCCAGCGCAACCTCTCCCTCCACGCAGCCTAGTGCAAGTAGCTATCAATCGAACTTTGGTATTTCGCGTGAGGAAACTAAGGGGCCAGCCAAGGACATCTCGGAGGTGGACCCCCAAGTCTGTTTTGCATCCCGACCAAGCTCATTGTTGAAGGACGATACTCCGCGTGCGGGGTCTGTCCCTCGATTTCATCCGGAGATTGTAACTGCGCCGATCCAACCCTCGTACTCGCGCGCAACGATGGTACCATCAATCAGTAGTCCTATGCTGGCGAAGTCTCAGTCTGCTCACGTCATTGGATCACCAGTCAACCTATATCGCAGGTTCTCACCTTCCCAAGGGATGCAAGCTCGTGTGTCGGAGGACGGACCACAGAGAGTTAGCTCGCAGCTATCTCCTGAAGAAACGCGAACGTTGGGCGCAGGCCGTACCCCCTGGAAACCCGCATGGGAGCATAACCTATTGACTATCACTAGCTCTCTCCGCGACGTGAGCCCGTCGGGCCCGAGGCCGAACATGGTTCGCGATCCCCATCTTAGGTCGCAGTCTGGTCCTAATTCCCGCGAGTCCGACAGCAACCCCGGGGGATCCGGAAATGAAATCATTTCTCGAAATACGGTGCGCTCAAGAATCGCCGCACTGGAAGAACGTTCGCGCTCCCGCCCTGTTTCAGAACATTCTGGTATTTCTCCTACCTCGTCCAATTTTATGAACAAGTAAAGCATGTGGTGAAGTTGGAGTATATGCGGTCTAGCGCGCAGTGGTAAATCATTTGTATTTCGAACTCTGTGCGCATCCATTCTATTTTTCGAGACCTGATTACCTTAAGTGCGAGGGAAAATTCGGACCAATATTAGAGTTCGCGAAGGGTAGCTCTATGATGTGATGGCGATGGGAGCAGGGCTATGATATGGTTTGGTACGAAAACAAAGCGGAGTACGGATACATGGGGGAAGGTGGAAGCTTAGACTAAGGCGATAGCAATAGAAGAACAGCGATGCAGCAAAACAGTTGATAGCCGGAACGAAAGCTAGTGAGAGAAAATGGAGTAACGGGGCGAGGCTATGCGCGAAAGTCTGATCAACACACAAACGGTAAACCCTAGGAATGATAAATAAACGAGTAGATGCGGGAATAAAAACGAAAATAATAGTAAGCATGAAACAAAACGGGATGGTAAGGCAACGGGATTAGAACCGAAGTTGAACCGGAGTTGGAACTACCAGTGACCGCGAATGGTATCCTAGTAGAGCGATTTGAGCCATCAATAGCTAGCAACGTATTTCACTTAAACAAACGTACCTGGAAGCCAACTTCAACCCAGTCTTCTACCACAGGCGAGCGTGGCGTCCCGCATAACCCCACATATCCGACGCGGTGATACACCTTTTCAGCCGGATTTTCGTGTGACACGTAGAGCACGACCGATTCCTTGAAACAGTTGTAAAGAAGGCTACAAGCAGCTGTCAATAGCGTAACTCGCCCCAAAAGGAGAAAAGGCTTACTGTTGAGTGACCCATTGCACGAGTCGAGGTGAAAACTTGCGTCCACGAAAAGCAGAGGGTGTATAGACCTTCGTGATGGCGGCAACGTTAGTCGATGATCGCGTTGAGGCTACTATCGATGCAACACAAGGCTGCTTCTGGGCATCACGGGTCTCATACACCCAAACCTGCTTTTCACTAATCAATTGTTGGGCCTGTGCTATGCTCTCTTGTGCAGTCAGCGGGAAGAACACCTATTCGAAGGCAAGTCAGTAAATGAAAACAGCGAGAACTCGACTTGAAAAGGTATACGTACCGAGTCCTCGGCAAACTCCTGGCATAAGACGGATAGCTGATCAAGGTCCTTCGCGTTGGCGAGTCTGATATGATCGCCATGCGGAAGATCAGACGGGGGCTGCAGTGTGAACTTTGTGCAAGAAGTAAATTTGGCAGCATAGAATGGGACGGGTTCGACGCTTTTGCCAGATATATGCGACCAGATACTGCGAAATGACGTGATGACGGGGACGAGTCCTGGGGGTCAAACGGGGCGGGAAACGTCAGTCGATGAGACCCCCCCCCCCATCCCTCGGTCGAATGTATGCTCACCGAAAACTGAGAAGACGCGCTCGGCTGGAACATGTCTTTGCAGCTGTACCGCCGCCATTTGGATTCTCCGGTCGAGGAAAGAAGGCATGAGCTCGCTAGCCGAGTGATTCGACCAGATGAAGAGCGGATAGCCACCGAATTCGTTGTCGTTGATAGCGAAGACGAAGTCAAGCGAAGGCTTCGATGTCGAGGAACGAGACGATGCCCTAGTCGTCCATACGCAAAGCCACAAGTTACTTCGACTTCTCTGGGTCGAATGAGACGCTCGTGAGGCTTCTCTCCGTTGCTCCTTGAGCGCGAAGGGCAGAATAATGTTTGACTGCTCCTCCTTTTGCATCAACGCATCGAAGGCGACTGAGAGAAAGTCAATGGCCGTCGTATGCACAGTGACAGAGATATTGAGTTGGCCTGACAGCGAAGGCATGGTCGGAGTTGAGTCGAAGAAAAAGGGGCAGCTCGACCTTATAAACGGAGAG
>JANWGL010006832.1:0-11454 GCA_025200755.1 Ceratobasidium sp. C01 | reverse complement strand
GTTGCAGGTTCCAACGGCCTCAACATGATTGATGAATCCGTAGGGTCACCTGCGTATAGGACCACTATTAGCATTACATTTATCTTGCTCAGCGCTAGTCACTTACCAGGTACGATGGACCAATGATCGAATGTTTGTAAACAGAAAGCTTGGCCCTGCGTCGCAGTTCGCAAGTCCGTCTCAAATCCGTTCGCATCAATCACGGGAATGAGTGCCTTGACAGTGTAGAGCGGCGAGCCAGCCTTGGGTATGTCTTGTGTCACGTGGCCACGTCGACGAGCGAGGACAGTGTAAACGGCGGAGATGCAGTCGGCGGGAGCTTGGACTTCAACGTAATAGATCGGTTCCATTAGACGCGGTGTTGCCTGTACGGAAAATTGCATAAGAAAAGTTATCATAGGAAGTCATGCCAGGGATTGAATCGGAACCCACCATTAAGAAAGACGAATAGCATACTCGTCTAGCGGTAGGCACAATCTGTCCACCACCCCTAAAAATAGGCTCTTGTGCGAGGGTTGCATCCAAAATCCTAAACTTCACATTTCGGATCGCTAAACAACAACCGGACATACGTCAATCCCTCACATTGCATAATAACTTAAGGAACCAACTCACGTTCATCGCACAACGGTCCTTCCCTCGCCCCCCACTGGAACCCTTGTTTAATGTGCTCCTTCACAGTCCCCAGCATCTTCTTGTCCACTTGACTCGGCAGCGTATCGTCCAGGAGCATGTTCGGTCCTTGTTCTTCCGGTCCAAATGCCCATACCGCGCGCGAGGCAAGCAAATCCCACTGATATCGCTCTTGCAAGATCTTGCCGCGGTCTTTGGGCGCCATGCGCATGGTGATGCGACCGGTTTCGATGTCTTCTGCGAGGCCACGCTCGAGAGGTTCGGCGATCATGGTTATTTTGTTCCTTTATTATTGAAGGTCGATGAGTGAGGAGTATAGGAGGAAGGGTTATTGGGGGACGCACTTTTTGTTGGGGGTCTCAGCGTAACACTTTAACGCACTCGTCTCCACAACTGTTTCACAGAACCTCGTCACAGGATCCGATACCTTGATCTCAATCTCCGCAAATACTTTTCGCAGATCATGCAATACACAGTCCAGGTACAGCTCGCCCGTCCCGACAATCACATGCTCGCCGCTTTCCTCCACCTAAACCACATAATCTCGAGTAAGCTCCTGAAAATGCACTAAAAATGGTAGGACAGACCTTGGTGTGTAACAGAGGATACGACTTGTTCACGCTCCTCAGACCCGACAACATTTTGGGTAACTCGCTCGGCGAGATCGGCTCAACCGCGACCTTGAGCACCGACTGCGTCATATGCTTGATCGGTCGGAACACATACATATCGTCGTCGCTGTAGTCCGTATCAGAAGGTTCAAGCGGAGGCGCGACGAGCGTAGCCGTCTTAGTAATCGAGCCGTCGATCCCACCGAGCATGACAATATTCCCAGCCGGCACCTCTTCTGCAGGAATGTTATACCGTGCCTCGTTGATCCAGACTTCTCCCAGGTCGCCCTTCCACATATCTTCCTCATCCTCTGCGCTAAATCCTTCTCCAAGCACGCGAACACCCATACCCTGTCGCACGACACCCGAGATGACACGCCCGAGTGCGCGGAAACTTTGTGCGTCGCGTGCAGGAAGGAGTTTCGTTATCTGTACAATCGTTGGAGCCGCGGCAGTGTTGGCGCACGCGAGCATAGCGTGAGCTGTGGGTGATTCGAGAGGACCGGTGTATGTACGTTGGACCTGTCAGTTTAAGACCCAGTCAGAATTCAAGTTAAGCCAAAGGGAGTTTTAGGTTGCGAACCTTCGTAGCAGTTCCCTCAGCCGCGCTAGGGATCCACTCAACCAGCATGTCGATCAGTCCGTACGAAGGGCCAAAGAACTGGTCGAGCACGGCCTTGAGGAGCGGCCGTACATCCATCTTGTACATCACAGGCTTGAGTGTAATACCCAATCCCGCAAGAGTCTGCTTCAGATCACTCCTATCCGCACTCAAAACCTATCCACTAGTTAAACTAATATTCTTACGAATAGAATGAATGAAGTGACGTACCTGGGAGTAGATTTTATACACCGGCTCCAGCACGAAATGCACAAAACTGCGCTTCGCCTCTCCCCCAGCCTTCCTCCCGAACTTCCTCGTCGCCTCATCGAAATATACATCGCCCCATAACCTCCGTGCAAACTCATCCGTCTCAACGCCCTCCCACTCGTCCGCGTACATCTGCGCAAATGACTTCAACGTGAAGCACCAGCCCATCTCAGTACTCGCGAACGCAACATTTCCGCGCTCGGGGGACAGCCGCCGCGCAGGATCGGGGTCCAGTCCAGCCAGGAAAGTATTGACCTCCTCTATTGTGTGCTTGATCTTGAAGTACGCGTCGGCGGGCGGGAGACGAAGTTCGAGGATGAGTCGATCGAGCTTGTTAAGCACGAGTACGAGGGGGAGGTCTTCAGCTACTGCGTGGCGGATGAGTGCCTCGGCGCCGGCCATTAGTCCTTCAACAATATCGACGACAAGAACGACACCATCGGCGAGGCGCATGGCTGACGCGGCTTCATCAACAAAGTTGAGGTGACCAGGTGTGTCGAGCAAATGGATGAGATGAGATTTGCCACGGGAAGTAGGGAGGACAAGGGATAGGGAGTTGGCTTTTAGGGATATGTGCCGAGAAGCGGAGAGAGGGTGGGTATCGGTATAGCGGAGCTGAACAGAAATGAGCATGAATGAGAGCGAGAAAGACGGAGAACGTACCGGTTTGTCAGCGTCCCAGACCATTTTATGCGTCTCGAACACAAGCATATCGAGCAGGCTGGTCTTGCCGTGATGTAGGTGACCGACAACAGCGACATTACGAATCATCTCGGGGTGGGACATCATGTTGAGCAAAAACCGTTTGTCGAACCTGGTCTCTGGCAGACCTTTTTCTTCGATAACCCAGTTGCGCACTTTGACAGGCGCAATGATAGGCTCTGTGAGAGGTTGAGCATCTTCTTCCTGCACTAATGTCTCTACGTCTGGGCCATATCTACGCAAGAGTTAGAGTTGAACCAAAATGAAGAGAAATAAACCTACACTTCCTCCGCCGTCGGATAGTATTTTTTGTTCTCATGAAGGACCACCGCCTGGGGTTTCGGTGCGTCATCTACCTCCATGAGCGCCATGCTCGGGCCATCGTCAAACCCTTCAAGGGGAGCATGGGCGGGCTCGACATCGAGGGGTTGCGCGTACTGGGGCGCCTCCACCTCGTCGTCGTCATCCGAGTCGAGGTCTGCACCAATGTAGTTTCCGAACTAGACTGATTCTTAGTAGGAATAGCTATGTCGATTGACGTGTGATGTCCTCTTACCTCGTCATAATCTTCCAGACTAGCCATGGTCGTCCACCAGTGTTTCCGACACGCGCCGATTTCCTCGCTCGATCACGTGCCTAGAGGCGCTTATATAAACCCGCAAAATTGATGTCTTGTTTTCTTCAACGCCCTCAAGTCAAATTGCAGTTTGCACCCAACTCAGAGCAGACTGTGCCAAAGCAGGGCATGTAGCAACCGTATGTCTAAGTGCTCAGCGATCTTTCGTAGCGTTGGTCTCCGACCTGATCTGCGCAGAGCCGGCAGTCCGTACATCTTGACCTCGCCCCCGCTAGGATTGCTGTACTCCTTGTCCATGATTAATTCACAATATATTTTTATTCTAGTCAACATCTGGTTTCTGGCACCGGCCAACTGGTGAACACGGATCATCCAACCATGTCAAACGCACGAGTCAATTAACAAGATGTCATTGCCCAGTCCCATCGCTCTTAACGACTAACCTATCGCTTAAGCGCACCCCCTCCCTCCGTCATCCATTTTAACCTGTCTCCCGAACTGTTTACCGTCTCACTCAAGACGGGTCATCCCCTCAAGAAACCCGAGTCTATAACTCACTCCCATCGGACCTCAGGCCCAACGCCGACTTGTGGACTCTTTGTTCTATCATACTGTAACATCCCACATTTTGAACTAGCATCTCGGACGATTCTAGCCCTTGAGTAACAACGCCTGCCTCCCTCGATTAACTCACCATGAGCTTGACGGCTGCCTATTCTTACCATTTCGGCACCCGTTACATCTCATTCGGAAAGATTATAAGGATCCTCGTCCATGCCTAGTCGAACTCGGTCAAGCTTATGTATGTATTTCCCCTTCGCATGCTTCATTCACGTAGCAATTTACTGCCTCAGTAGCTGGGATCATTTCAAGCCAGTCTGATCGACTTTCCCTCTCTCTCGAGGCCTGGCGGCAAGTTCCTCACTCCTCGATACCTTACCCAACTCTCTAGTTTACCCTATCTCCAGCCAAACTACACTCTCAAGCTACGTTTCCTCAACCAACACACACAAGCCCCCGCGCACCTCATCCTCTCGCCGGTATGATTTCTTCGCCCTCTACGCAACACCCCAGCTCCGTCTCGGTTTCCTCCACGGACTTGCCGGAAACGCCTTCAGACACATTCATCATGTCGCCCGGACCGAATGGGGGATACAAGGAACTCCCTAGGGTACGTTGAATTCCAACCACCACAAAACTCGCCACTAATAAAGCAACTCGTTGTATGCAGGCCATCCCTCTTGACTTAGCCGTATGCGAACTAGAACTTACCCTCTCCGACACAAAGCCTACATCCCGTCTCGTCTCGAGTTCATACGATACCCGGTATGGCTCGCTCCTCATTCCTTTACCCCATATTCTGACGTAAAGACTACCCACCATAACCCTGGTGTCCTATCCTCATACGTTCGCCACATCATACTCTGGCTCAAGTTCGGCCCTTGACACATCCTACCTCATATCCTCCCTCTACACATCTCATAGTTTAGCCACTTGCGACCTGGATCTAATCCGGCAGCCTATTCTAGAAGGTGCACGCTCAAAACACATAGGGTTGAGAGGTGCTGGGAGAGCCAAATAGGACTCAGAGCTATGGGAGATCTGCCGCGCGGAATTATTTGAGCGTGTACTTGGTGTCGGGAGAGCAGTCTCTTGACGGTGGTTACTGATTCTGATGTAATTTGTAATTTAATATATGCTATATCCACTATAATGTGTGCAGTTCTAGCGACTTCCGGCAGCAAACCTCACGAGGACCCAAAAACAAGAGGAAATAGCACGTGACGGAGTATCTTATTTGTCAACTTCCACAACCGGTAATATTTTATACCATCACTGCGTTCAAAGTTCAATCCCGCCACAACGTCTTGCCCAGCCTCGGAAACTTGACTTGTTACGCCCTTGGAGTGAAAATAATCTGGTATGACACTTTTTTTCTCATCTCATTAAAATCATATCAACAGTTTGACCTATTTCGTACATTATGCGGCTTTAGTACATTCTATAACCACAATTACACGATCATGAGTGGGGCCAGACCGGAAAGGATTATAACCCCAAGTAATCAAGATTCGGAGGCTCTCTTGGCTACTTGGAGCCCCCAGGACACGAAGACCAAAGTCAACGCTCTCGCGATATCAAACGACAATACCCGTGTCGCTTTTGGTGACGCCAGCCATGAAATTTATATATGGGATGTGGAACGTAGGATTCTCGTCGTTGGGCCATTCATAGGACACACTGGACGGATCTCTTCATTAACCTTCTCTCAAGATGATATATACCTCATCTCCGGCTCGGATGACAAGCAGCTGTTCATCTGGGACGTAGAGAAAGGGGTTGCCTGGACAAAACCGCGTCGATTTCACTCTGATTCCATCAATTCGATAGTGTTCTCGCCTAAGTCCTCACCCGATAGGTATTGGTTTGCCTCCGGTGACGGCGAAGGATTCGTCGCCGTGTGGGATTATGGCATGTGGGGCATTCACGCCGAGCTGATCCTGCGCCGGTGGTTCGTAGCCCACGTCGATGAGGTAAATTCCATAGCATTTTCACCCGACGGCAACTACATTGTCTCCGGTTCTCGGGACCTTACTATTCGTCTCTGGGATGCCAATAGCGGAGACCAAGTGGCCGGTCCATTCATTGGACACACCTCGAGGGTTGACTCAGTCGCATTCTCGCCCGATGGTACAAGCATAGTTTCTGGCTCCGCTGATTGGAGCATTCGCGTCTGGGATGTGCATACCAGGCGTATGATTTTGGGCCCGCTTACGCTCAAGGAGAATTATATTATAACCTCAGTAAAGTTCGCGCCTAACGGTTCTCGTATCCTCGCTGTATGTTTTCCTTTCAACGTATGCGCGTGGAATGCGAGGGATGGGACTCCGTTGACTTGGCCAATTGAAGATTGCACCAGCCCTCTCCGAATTGGTGTTCTCTCATCCGATTGCACTCGCTTCGTCGGGGTTCGAAACAGCTCCACTATTCAAGTCTGGAAGATAGCGGGTGAGATTGATCCAGCCTGGGCACTGCTGCCGCTAACGACGTTCAAGATGCTGAAATCCACGTGCCAGTTCCTGTTGACGCCCTGACAGGTGCGCTTACCAAATCTGACATACCTCCCGAGTCGATCAGCGATAATCTAATCATTCTTACAATAGATTCTTCTGACAGACACGTACAAACCGTGGCCCAAACGTTATCCAGCAACATGGTAAGGGATCTAGTAATGTGCACTGGATGCTAGACCTAACCATTGTGTGTTCAAGTCTGCACATGAGATGTTCCTCTCGCTTCTAGAGCACGGATGTAATGACCTCTCGTTATCCATGGACACCAACCAGTACTCATCCGCGGCTGTTGCGGGAGGGGGTTTTGGCGACATCTGGGCAGGGAAAATGCAAGGCGGCGTGAAGGTAGCAATCAAATGCTTACGGTTGCATGCAGTATCAACGAATAACAGACAGAGTATGAAGGTACCGATGCACATCATAAAGCTTTACGTTGATTATTCTCACCTCCTGTTCAGCGGGCCGCGCGTGAACTATATATTTGGTCCAAGGCGAAACACGTAAACGTCCAGGAGTTGAGTGGTGTGATCATGTTCCAGGGACATTTGGGCATGGTATCGCCGTGGATGGACAACGGCAACCTACAGCATTATCTACAAAGATTTCCCGACGCCGATCGATACCAGCTAGTGAGCGGTGAATTTCCTATGCACCATACCGCGCATATAGTTAAATTCGTTTAGTGTACCCAAATCTCAACAGGTGTCTCATATCTTCATAGCATTGGCATGGTAGGTACTGCTCCTCGTATCCTATGACTTCCTGACCGATTTACATACCAAAGGTACACGGCGATATAAAAGTTGTGAGTATTTATAAGACTTAGCTACAGGCTTGTCAGGACTTATGGTGCGTGGTTGCAGCCTAATATTTTAGTATCATCCGAAGGCGTGGCCAAACTTAGTGACTTTGACCACTCAATTCTTATGGACCCTACGCTTGGCTTCTCCTCGACGACTAACATTGGCGGAGGGACACTCAGGTGGATGGTGAGTTTTCTTCAGAAATGATCCTCGCCGGCGAAATGCTAAGAACGTCGGAGGCACCTGAACTTGTTCTTGGCCCAGAAGATGAAACCGTTCCTCCAGCGTCAAGGACAACTCAAACTGACGTATATGCTCTTGGAATGGTGCGTACAGAGAGACGTATATGCACATTTCTACTTATACTCATTGTTCAATTTCAGACAATGCTTGTGAGTAGATGCCGTCTGGCCACTTCCCAACACAAACTAATGAACAATAGGAAACCACCACTGGCAGAGTGCCGTATGCGGAGCTTACATTCGAGCGAAGCATTATGAACGCATTATACAAGAAAAACTCCCCGAAGCGCCCACCAGAGCTCCTAGGAAGCGAACGGGCGGACCAAATGTGGACGTTGATGGGAAGATGTTGGGACCATGACCCAGCAGCTCGACCTACAGCATCGTTGGTACTGAAATCGGTGCGCTTCGGAGCCTACCTGAATGCGACATTTAAACTAATTGTTTGGTTTAACTTTCAGCTACAAAGCTTGCAGTAGAGTAATACCAGATTTAGCTTAAAAGCTCGGTCCTGTGTTTGGCGTGCTTTTATGTAGTATTTAACAGTTTTTTTTTTTGTCGCTATCCCTCTTTCTTGCGCTGTACTTCGAGCTGTGCAGGAACATGTTGACATATTATAATCGAGATATCTTGGTCCCCATCTTCATAATTCTTGTGTTTGAAGGACTTCTATTGTAGAAGGCAACGCAAGGTTTTGAATCTTATTTTCTACATGGAATAGACAAATGACTCCATACGAACATGGTTGCACGTGATCTCGCAAAGGACACCGACCAACGACCTCATCCCATTGGTCGCATACCCTGTCAATAATCTCTGTGTGATATCCTGCTAGAAATACTACCATCCGAACCACCGTATTCCGCATCTCACCCACGAGTCCCGCATCAATCTTGCCCACGTACCTCCCGGCTCGGAATAGGCATCCTCGGCGATGGGAGGAAATTCGCCTCTCTTGTCGACATGGAAAGTGGGAGCTATGATTCGCTCGGTTTCCATCTCCCCTGATGGTAGACACCTTGTGTCTGGCTCCACTGATAACAAGCTACGCATTTGGGATTTAGAGCGTGGAGTTCTCATTACTGGGCCGCTCGAGGGACATGATGGCTGGGTTTACTCAGTCGCCTTCTCGCTTAGCGGAAAGTACATTGCCTCTGGCTCTGGCGATCATCAGATCCGTGTCTGGGATTCTCATACTGGGGGTCTCGTCGCTGGGCCGTTCGTCGCACACACTCGCGGCGTTTATTCAGTTGCATTTTCTCCCGATAGCGCTCGCATAGTCTCTGGATCCCTGGATAATACAGTCTGCGTTTGGAAGGTCCAAACAGGGGAAGTAGCCGCCGGGCCGCTCAGCGGGCACACAGATGGGGTTTACTCTGTAGCGTTCTCCCCCGACAACAACCATGTAGCTTCTGGTTCAGATGATGGGACTATCCGCATCTGGGATGCACAGACCGGAGCCCTCGTAGCTGGCCCGTTCGACGAACATACTGCCGGGGTCAGGACTGTATCTTTCTCGCCTAACGGCATGCGTATCGTTTCTGGTTCGCGTGATCGTACACTACGTGTCTGGGATGTATGGAGCGGAACCTGTGTAATTGGGCCGCTCAGAGGGCATACAGGGTGGATTTATTCGGTCGTCTGTTCCTCTGACGGTACTCGTATCGCTTCTGGCTCCGAAGACGAGACAATCCGACTATGGGATTCACAGACGGGGGCCCCTATAGCTGAGCCATTCATGGGTCATAAGAGCTGGGTCAACTCGGTAGTGTTTTCCCCCAACAACATCCATATTGTGTCCGGCTCCTCCGATTTTACTATATGCGTCTGGGATTCTCGATGGGTGGGTGAAGCAGAGGGTAGCGCGATCTTAAACGATGCTCAAACCATCGAGTATGATGCGAGTACGAAGGCATCAGAAGTCGACGAGCGCGAGCAATATTCATCAGTCGCCCCTCCTAAGAATCGCGACGAAAGCACAGCCCATATTGAGATGGTTGACGCCGGAGTAGGACCACCCCGGGAGGTTGAAGTTGTTTCGAGCAAAATGGTAGGTTTACGGTTGATACACCCTAAATTTAAGTTATTCATGTTTATTCGCAGTCGGCGCGAGAGATGTTCGAGTGTCTCCTGGAGCACGGGTGCCTCGATCTCTCGTCAATCGTGGACCCCCAGCAATACTCTTCAGTCGCAATTGCAGGTGGGAGCTTCGGAGATATTTGGCGAGGGAAAACACGTCGTGGTGCCGAGGTTGCAATCAAATCTCTAAGGTTCCATGTAATAGCAGAGGACGGTGCAAAAAGTCTTAAAGTGCGTGCACTCATCTATCATTACAACAAGCGATCTCATTGTCCAGTTCAGCGGGCCATGCGTGAAATTTACATATGGTCGAAAGCCAAGCACGAGAACGTTCATGACCTAATGGGGATCATTATGTTTCAAGAGCGCTTAGGCATGGTATCGCCATGGATGGATAACGGAAACTTGCTAGAGTATATTCTAAAAACCCCAAGCGTAAATCGTTATAAGCTTGTGAGTTTGATGGATTTTGTATGATAAACGCGTCGAATCGCTAACATCGCGCTTCTTAGTGCTCCGATGTAGCTACTGGGGTTGAGTACCTTCATGGGATTGGGATGGTAGGTTTTACTTCTTGGAGAGCCTGCCTTTATCCTGGCTAAATGCGTAAACATTAGGTGCATGGCGATCTGAAAGCTGTGAGTGAAAACGATATTTTAGCCTTGCTTTATCGAATTAATGGTCTCTAATCCTACAGCTTAATATACTTGTATCGCATGACGGGATCGCTAAACTCAGTGACTTTGACCACTCAATCCTATCAGATTGCACGCTCTTGTTCTCTTCGACTACTAACGTAGGCGGAGGCACGCTCCGGTGGATGGTAAACGGTTTGACTACTTCCCCGTACTTCGACTAATATAGATGTTTCAGGCTCCTGAACTCCTACTACCGCAAGAAGACGACGAGGATGAGGAAGAAACGGAGGCCGTTCCTGGCGTTATGAGAAGCACCCAGACCGATGTGTATTCTCTTGGAATGGTGTGTGGGTATCGCATGGCTTTGTAGACCGATCCGTGCTTACAATCATTCTACAGACAATGTTGGTAAGCAGTTGTAACTTCCATAAATCAGGAAGTCTCTAACATTGAGTAGGAGATCTTAACTGGCAAGGTGCCGTATTCGGAGTACAAGTACGATACTGCGATCCTTCGGGCGCTTGATAGAAGACAGCCCCCAGCTCGCCCCAAATTAGCTCTGGGCTCAGACCAGCGGTCGGATCAGATGTGGGGGCTACTTCTGAGGTGCTGGGACCACGACCCCTCCAATCGGCCAAAGGCGTCTTTGGTGCTAAAATCGGTACGCCCTCCAATAACGAAATCGATCATACCTAATGACGAGGCGTTGCCATCCTTAGTTGCAGGAATTAACCTTTAAAACAGTGTCGAGTATGTAACCTACGGAGCTACACTACGCCTGCAAAGGCATGCTATTGCACCAAATTATTCAAGGGGTAATTGAGTATATTTAGGCATCGTGGACTAGGATTGTATCATACCGCACACTTTCTCACAGTTACGTTCTCCGCCTTGGCAAGTGATTATGGGTATTCGGCTGTGGGCAAAACTAAACCTCACCGAAGGATTCTTGGTACCCAGACAAATGTCGGTCGCGCATTTCGACGAATCCTTACCATCCCACGCCACATCGTTTCTCCGCCGCGGACTAGTGTCGAAAGATTCCAATATATTCTAAGATATGTCAAGCATAAGAGAAGAGGAAAAAGAAACTCGTTAGAAGAAGCTGTAAAGTTCCAAGCTTGGGATATTGCCACGTGACTTAAACTCTGCTTGGAGCTATTTACGCCCATTGACGTCATTTTTGTGAAGATCAACAGCTCATTTGCTTCGTTCTCAAACACC
>JANWGL010006830.1:0-26763 GCA_025200755.1 Ceratobasidium sp. C01 | reverse complement strand
TCTAGTGAAGAAAATCACTCACCGATGCCATCTAATATAATTCTTCCTTCTGCGGGATCCACGAACCTGAACAAACCGAGCGCGAGCGTCGACTTCCCACTTTAAATCCTACATCAGTATTCAATAACATTTGCACATTGGCTTCACGTACGATCCGGTGCGCCCAACTATCCCAATTTTCTCGGAGGGCTAGAAGGGTCGATTCAATAACATAATACATACTCAATTCGGCAATGGACAAACCTTTGTGGCAAAAGATACCCCGTTCAGCACAGGATCTAGTTCGGGAGCATACTTTAGCACCAAATTCTCAACTACTAGTGTGCCCCTCGTCGCTGAGGGCCATGCCGCAGGTGGACGGTTAGATTGGATGACCGGCGGTGGCTCAGATGGCAGATCGAGGTACTCTTTGATGCGCTCCACCGAGTTCACTATATGCGCCACGTTAGCAAATAATATATAAGCAATTGTTCCCACTTACAAGATTGTTCGAGTTCCGTCCAGAATCGTAAACCCCAATAGAGCTGTACATCAAGGCTTGTTAATGTCTCAGGAGCCAAAGTTGAAAATCCAGGATACTCACCCCACGGACGTATTGCTGCGCCTGAGTTACGACGATCCCAGTCAACCCAGCGCTCGCCCCTCCATGTATCGAACCAATTGTCGCAACCAAAACTGAAAAAGCACCAAGTGCATCAAAGCGAACGAGGAGCCATCGGTTACACATCCAATAATAGTGCGTTGCTGATTGAGTAAGATCTAGCCGCTTGTACATGTTGTGGAGGAGCACCCTTTCTGCCCCGAACGCGCGAACTAGAGACATCCTCGTGAATAACCTGAAAACAAATGCGGAAAAATCATTTACCAGTGACGATACCAGTAAGGAGCTCGCTAAACGACGAAATGATAGGCGATCTTGTGTTTGACTCGATTCGACGCAGATCTCTCGAGGTGGTAACGAAGCCATTTGAAAACCACAGGTGAGCATAAGCGATGACGATGGCCAGTACCATGAAGTAAGGTACGGCATAGACGATAGTGGCGATGGAGACGACTAGCGATAGAACCTGTGTGAGTACTTGAATCATGAAGTCTTGGAGACCTATATGTGCCTTCGTTAGTACAATAATCGAGGTGACAAAGGATCATGCATACCGCTGTCAATCGTATCGATGTCTACACAAGGAAAATAAAAACGTTACAACGAGTCGATCTAGGTAACGGAAATGGGCGGAACTGACCTTTGCTAGAAGAAGGAAAGAAACGGCACAATAGTTTTAGCCCTAGTTTCTAGCGCTCGTTTGGAATCAACTCACCTGAATCGATTTAGAATCCGCCCCGAAGGGGTCTTATCAAAGAAACGACTGGGTGAACGCATAACAGAGCGCAGCATTCTCTCATATAACGACTTGGAGGCTCTTAAGGTCGACCAAATATTGGGGATTTGACTAAGGACGTTGATGATCGAGATAGTCGCCTCTATTGGAGGGTGTTGGCGACAGCAAAAGAGTAGCGAAATAGATGGACTTACGGATTCCGATATATACGAGGAGGTATGGGACGACATCTTCGCGAGCGGATGGGAAGTCGAAATCAAACCAGTGACGCTGAGTACCATTCTTGGATATATTGGTTTCGTAGCTCTCGCTCCAGTCTAATGAGTTCCAATCAGCGTGAGCAAACGTACGCAGATTTGAACTGAGGTTACTAACGCTTAATCCAGAACTTCTGTGCCAGTTGAGCTGCAAGTGAAAGCTTGTTCAACATACCATCCTAGGGCGACGATAACGACTCACTGATCTGATCCAAAGCCAACAGTAAAACCAGCGACCCAAACAACCAGTACGACGCAGCAGACAGGTAAGTCTGATAAACCTTGAGTTTGACATTTCCGCTGAGTCATCATGATTTGTAAGCATTTTATATAATTTCCAAAACAGAGACAACTCACGTCGACTTTGCCTCTTCCTCTACCAACTTCCGCGCCGTCTTCTCTTCTACTTTTTTCTCCAGCACGCTCGTGCCTTCAACTTTCGGCTCTTCGACTTCCTCGTCTTTCTCCTGTCGACCTTCACGCTCTGGCGCAAGTAGACCCGATTCGCGCAAAGTCTCAACTGTCCCTTGGGCATCGATCCGCCCCTCATACATCTTAACAACCCAGCTAGCGGCGGGTAGTACGAGGTCCACATGATGCGTGACTAGAACTACAGTTCGGTGCTTCAATAGAGGGCCGCGCAAGCATCGTTGGACCAGGTGTTCAGCCGTATGCGAATCCACAGCTACCACAAAATCGGTTAATTCAGGCAACACATCAAGGGAATTTCATGGGACGTACCAGATAGAACGTCGTCGAGAATAACAACTTGAGTACGCGCATATACCGCCCGTGCGAGGGCGACACGAGCCTTCTGGCCTCCGGACAACGACACCCCTTTCTCGCCGATTTCCTGGAGGTAGGCGAAGTGAGCATTGGGCCCCAGAAAATAAGGTCGTGCTTACTGTTTCGTCTCCATCCTCGAATATTTCTAGATCAGGTCGGAGAGCGCATGCGTTGAGAGTAGCTTCATAACGTTCTTTATCAAAGGGTGAGCCAAATAAACTAAAACCCAATACCATTAGCATCTCCCCGCGTAGTTGTGTACGAAGACTTACATGTTATCCTTGATCGATTCTATAACCAACACAATATAAGATAAAATACTATAATAGGGAGAAAAAACGTACTATGCTCCAACCATGGGACTTGCGCACAATATCCTATCGACATGGTCAACCCTGTCTTCTCGTTCACCCGCGTCGGTTCCTTCGGGAGGTATGCCTCTCCTTCGAGTTTATCCATTTCGCCTAGGATCGCAGCAAGGACTATAACATATTTCATCAGCAACATGTCACTACTCTAAGAATTGGGAAAGACGTACGAGATGATTTCCCACTTCCAGTAGGACCACAAATAACGCTCAAGACACCCTCAGGAAAAACGACGCTGATATCACGCAGCTCGAACGGCCTATCATGATCCTCAGCCTCCGGCACATCCACATGTTCAACTACAGGTGCCTTCCTCAACCGTAACGTAATCAACAAACGACTCCACAAGCCCGGTTTGGCGGGTTCGTGTTTCTTTTGAGGGGCGGAAGCTGGAGCTGGGGCGGTTGGCCAGCGGAATGTTGCGTTGGCGCAGCCAAGACGTGAGTCGGTAGGCTCGTGAGGGTTTGGAATGGGTCGTTTTAGTGAGGAGACGTGGGCGGGGACTTCGGGTTCGGAGAGGTAGGTGTCGATACGTTGGAGAGAGACGAGTGTACGAACCGTCCTAAAATATAGATAAATTATAAGTGCAAGATCCTGGCGGGCTGAAAATGAGATACATACGAAGCGACAGTCAACGGTAACTAGAAGGAAACAAATTAACTTGAAACGATGGAATAAAAAGTGTAGAAACTCACGATCGTTAAACTCTGACTCAACATCCCAAACACAGTCAGACACGGGAACGCAATATCCACCGTAAGCTCCCGTTTCGCCACGAGCGTAAAACACCCAAACCCAATAGCAGCAACCGCAATCGGAACCAAATCCCACACCATCCCCATAAAAAAATTAACCAGCTTAAGTTTCCTTAACCACCCGAGCTCAGCGAACCGAGCGTCCAAGACTCGCTGGATCCAACGAGACTCCCATGCTGAGAACTTGATGAATTTGATGTTTTGGATCGCTTCGTTCATGGCTCGCATGCGGGTGTCGCGCATTGCTGAGACGGAGCGTTGGAGGGCTGCGGTGCGGTGGACGAGGAAGTGGTTGACGGGGAGGGTTAGGAGAAGGACTATGTATCCGACGAAGGCGGACCAGCCCATCAGGTTGTAGAGCATGATGCAGGAGACGACTGCGCTGACGGGTGCGTCGTATATGAACTGTTGAATCGACATGTTAATATTTGTGTTTATGCGGGAAATCGAGGGGGCTTACGGTTCCGAGTGTGACGAATCGGGAGACCCATTCGGCATCTGCCGCGATGAGAGAAACGATCTTGCCTACGTCTGCTCCGGATGACTCTTTTGGCGGTGCTCCGTTATCGTTATCATTTCCTTTTCCTTTTCCTTTTCCTTTAGGATCGGGCTTCTGAACCGTCCCGATGACGTCTTTCCGTTTCAACGCCTTTTCGTAAACGCTCGCAATGAGTTCGCCTTTGATTCGGACAGAGACGCGGCGCGCAAAGTACAAGTGCTGGAGATCGGTTTGCGACTTGATTAGTTGGCATAGTGCGGCGGCGAGGGCGAAGAAGTAGGCGTCGCTGCGGCGGAGGGGACGAGTTGAGTCGGTTGACGTGGAATTGAAGGCGAGGAGGGAGAGCGGGTTGTTGAAGTGGAGTGAGGTGTTGTTGGAGGGTTCGTCGGGTTTGGCTGAAAGGGCGCGGAGGATAAGGTTGAGGAATATTGGGGGTCCAAAGTTGAGTAATGTCGATACGACCTAAATTGAAGCAGCACGAGGGTAGATTTGTCAACTCGCGCTCTGCCGTGACAATTCAGCGAAACATACCGTCAACGACAAGTCTAGGAACATGTCACGCGCGTTTGCAGCCAAGAGACGACGCAACAGCGATGACCGCCTAAAATTTTCATTAATTGAGATTAAATTCTGCGAAGCTCTCTCGTTCACGCACTTCAGCTGAGAAAATTGCCGCATCAAAACGCGAGTCTGCATCGACTGGCTAAGCTGCCAGATATCTTTTTCTCCAAGTGGCTGTCCCGCTCCCAGCGCGATCAACGGGCTGACCCACGAAAAAGTCATCCATTCCAGTAATGTGCAGTGATCTTCGAGTGCGGGAAAGCGCCCCTGTTAAATTGGTTTTATTAAGTAATTAACCCCGCGCTTGATCGCTTGGCTTTGCGTACCTCGGCGTCAACCTGTGGCTTCCCCGATAGATGGAGTGGCATGTTGATGATTGTGATGATTCCCCCAAACGTCAACATTGCATCAAACACTCGCGCCGCCCGATCCCACCGAAGTCCACCGCCGGGAATCCCGTCGGTAGAAGCTTCGTACAGGGCCAAGCAAGAGGCGAGAAATTGGGCAAAATACAATATGAGGAGATCATAGTATGGAGTGCACGAAGGACGCAAGTTTGGACGCAGCGCAGCGTACATCCACGACGCGAGTACAACACTCGATGTAACTACAACAACTATCCCAGCGTCTCCCGTCGCGTGCTGAACCAGTCCTGTGGTCCATCCGATGATTTCGAGCAGAGCAATTACTGTTAGGGTGATTTGGCGCCAAGAGTTGGGTCGTTGATGCGGAAGTCGGGATTCGTCGGGAATATCTGCATCCGGCGCAGGAGCAGATCCGGGCTTTGTTTGGGTTTCGGATGCTTCTTCGGCGGCGACAGCTTCTACGCTTTCTTGTGCTACGAGCATAATTTGTATTAGCTTTCTTTGGCTCTTGTTTGTTTTGTTTTGGATTCTTTTGGGTAACACGCACAGACAAATTCGGTGAATATCGCGAGATCTGGAGCACGCACGCCAATGACATGCAATGCAGATAGTGAGAGTATCAACAGCGGGATTCCTGCATTCAACGTCGTGCCAAGCAGACACTTTGCAGACGTCGTACACGCCTGTAAGTCCGGCGGGAACGACAACATTTCTAACGGGGGTGGTCAAACGTTTGGCGTGTGAGGAAGAGTTCGCCACCTCTTTATGGGAACGAGGAGAAGGCGAAAATAGCTCTTCGTTCACCATGCGGTCACGTCAAGATTCGCTTCGGATAAGTTTTTCCATGTGATGCTTGGGGTCACGTGCGTGACCAGTTTCCTCTCATGTGCTCCTTAGGGCGACATCTAAATTCGGACGTTGGCCTCGACTTTCGTAACACAAATCGACTTTCTCGAAAACATAAATGGAAGATGCGTGATCGGTAGAATTTTCGCACCCACGAGTCCACGTCGCGAGAAGGCATCAGGATTTCTCACGCATTTACTCGACATAAACGCCGGATGAGGTGGATTTACCGTGATTGGCTTCCCCTAGCCAGTTGGACGCCCGCCTTGTCGTAATAAGCAAAAATGATGTTTTCTATTCTTGCTTCGTACATTGCCGGATTCAACGGAACAGCCTCGGAGCGAGCAGATACTTATAAATAGCTATGCCTAAGATGAAGGGAGCTCATACTTGAGGCACGAGAATTGCACAAAAATGTTGCAGGAAACGACGCAGTAACGTTGATGCATGCGCCCAGGGCTGAGATCGTCAAAATATAATACTCCCCTAGTGTTGTAACGCAGGTCAAAGCGGGATTTGTTGCTAGAACGCAGCTGGGCGCAGTTTTTGCTGGCCTTCTCCCTGCCTTCATGTGGAACCTGAATGACGCCTATTGTTTTGGTGATTGCTGTACTAGCCTTGATACAGTAGCTTATTATGATACTGACTGGATTGATTGATTGTGCCTTAGATGTCATAGAATGAATTAGGCGCCGAAGCGCGCCTGTCTCGAGGAAACGTGACCAGACGATAAAGCTAACGAGCCCTTGGCAATCAACCATCTCTTGTACTCTTCGTCATGATACCTTCGACTCGCCGAAGAGCCAAACGGCAATCCATTGAACGTAATACGCAGCTACAAACAAACGTGGTCGACCAAGCTACCACTATCGGTCCAGAGGTGACCCTCATCCCCGGCGCTAGTTTGAGGAACGCACCGTTCTCATGTTATTCTAGGCTCAGGTAGCTTCTCCGACATCGTTTGAAGACGGAGAGGCAGCAGAGCAAACGCCAGACCGAGTGAGTCCAGTGACGTATGTTAAATGAATTTGTGATACTGATCAAAGTCGCATTTATTGAAGGCACGAACGACCACTGTTCAGGAAGTTACGGACAAGAAGAAGCGTGGTCTTCGCGCAAAGGTGTGTATGGTGACTCTAGCGTAAGGTCAAGTTGAGAACCTGGGTATTATAGCCTGTAAACGATCAAGCTAATGATGACACCGAATTTCTGATGGGTATTGGGCGAGGCGCTCAAGTTTGGACTACATACGTTCAGGAGGCCAGGGAGTATGATGATGACCTCGTCGACGGATGGAATCGGTAAGGAGCTTCCCAGGGTCGATATTAAAATGTAGGCTGTATACTAAATGAGCCCTGGTTTTCATGTTTAGGAGCCTTGATGTCACTCTAGGTACGTCAACTCCTAAATATGCAATCAAGTGGAACTTGACATCACTAATTCTCTCACTCTTTTTTACGTCTAGTTTTCGTAAGCCCATTTTTTTTGATAGGTTTAGGCTTTTCTGATATCCTTTCTCGCTTAGGCCGCCCTATTTTCTGCTATTTTAACTGCGTGGGTTTACTAGAACGTCGATCAGCTCGCACATACTAAACAGCTTAAATCGGTAGATTTGTACTCGAAAGCGTCCAAGCCCTGTCGCCCGACTCATCGGACGCGACCACAGCCGCACTCCAAGAAATTGCCAGTCTTCTCCGAGCCACATCTGGAAGCCCAGCAGCGCAGACTCCAACTCTTTCTAGCGCCACATCATTTTCGCCGACGAACCGCGCTGTTTGGGTCAATGGCCTCTGGTTTTTCTCCTTGAACCTCAGCGTGGCGGTCTCTCTGGCAGCGATGCTTGCTAAACAATGGTGCTACTACTTTCTGTCTGCTAGAACTGGAGATCCGATTACCCAGGCGGAAGAACGGCAAAAGCGGTATAATGGTCTCAAGAAATGGCAAATGAAAAGGATACTTGAATTTTTACCTATTCTTATGCATATCTCACTTGGTACGTCATCTTCGTGGCTGATGTAGTAACCGGGTTTTCTGAATGCGATGTTATGAATTGTTTAGCGCTCTTTTCTGTTGGGCTAGTTTTATACTTGTGGGACATCAACGTCGCGGTAGCTGCCGTCGTCACAGCAGTTACCCTTGGAGCATTGTTATTCTATCTTGTCACAACGTTCGTCCCAGTCAAGTTCGAATTTTGCCCGTTCAAAACACCGCAATCTATCTACACTACTGCGGCGCTTAAAGCTCTAAACCGTCGTCGGGTCTTACTCCACGGATACTGGCGGCATATATCCGACAAACTGAGCGCGCGTGTAGCTCGTACTCGCGAAAAGTGGAATGTTCTTCCGGGGGCGGAGGGCGATAACAACGAATCATCCGAACTTCCTCAAACGAACCCGGAGAGCTCTCCTGATGTTGCGCAGACTTTCCTCGCTTCGCGCGTTCAAATGCTCAAGGCTTGGTTTACTTCCACGCGCGCCCTTGCTACACGTGCCTGGCGAAAGTTCAAGACCACATTCATAACTCGCGGCGACTTAAACCAACAAAACAATCAACCAGAACTAGCACTCGAGGTCGAGCAACAACAAGTCACAGTACCGCCTGAACAGTCCGAACAGTCTGAAGGCTTTGTGAAAGATTCGTTATCCTGGCTTATCGAACACTCTCAGAACTCTAGCTCCATCGACACTGCTATCGGCGCTCTGGCAATAGGCAGGGTCAACCTCGAGAACGATGACCTGAAAAATCGCATCAATTCCCGTCTTGTCAAAGGACTATCGGATTGTTTCGTTTCTTCCAAGAGCGGGGTGAAACTTCGATTGGCTCATAGTCATATGACGAACCAAGCTCTCGACTATACGCGCTGGATGACTCATTTTGCTAGCACTCAACCAGGGATCGCCGGTACTCAAGAAGGGATTACAATCCAAGTGCGACTCATTGCTAAATCTCTTGGTATCGAAATAGTGACGCATCTTGGGCTTGCTTTTGCTTGGTGAGCTCTTTATTGATTGCATATATACGGGGATCACGGAGCTGATTATTGAACAGTCTTGCTAGACATAAACCGCCATCTGATGTCAACAGAAATGTGAGTCTCGTTTACGGTTCGGGCATGATCAATACTTATTTTCGTTTTGCCAAGATTGCGTCGTGGATCTCCGCATTTATTAAGTGTTACGAAGCAGAGGACAACGCAGACCTGTATTTCAGCGAAGAAGTCCTATCAGTGCTCGTCGATGGTCTTACCGTTGCTGGGCTGGAAGTTGACGGGATGAACAATAGCGAGCGCGCTCAGTCGCTTGCGGTTCCTCAGCTCATTAGCACCCTTTGGAGGGTGTCCAATGCGGACGGCTCCCAGTTACGACTGTCGATTGGATTAAACCTCGCCGTGTTCGCATTGGCGACCAAGCTCTATTACCCGATGACTGATGATGATTTCGATTTTGAATCTGCGGCATCCTACCTTGCCTTCAAGTCTTCGCCAGCGAAAAACACAGACGTGGACGTTATTCCTCTTATCGTATTCGCAGTTTTGGGCCTCTTGCATCCAAGGAATAACCTACGTCTGCCTCCTGGTACTGTCTTCTGGAGTTGTTGCCTCATTCAGGAAACCAATTTCCTGGCTCGAACCGACTTTTCGATCAGCCACCCCCAATTAGGAGGGCTGGTTCCGCTTCAGCGGCGCATGGCTGCAACTTTGCTCCAGGTCATGGCCCGGGCAGATTCTCAGGGTGAAATGGGCGCTCAGAACGAAGTTGACTCTCTAGATGGGACTGGTTCACAGGATGAAACAAGTTCACAAGATGAATCGGGCTCTCCCGATGTAATGGCTGCCTACATAGAGGAGGGTCGGGGTCGCTTGTGGGACACGTCTGCTCTACCAGAACATCATTCCCTTCGCTCTTTCACTGGCCAACAGTTCTCAGTAAGTGGTCAACTTCAAACTATGGAGCCTGAAAGCTCACCGCTGTTCTGGCTAGTCTACCTTGCACGCTATCTGCCATCTCATAAACGATCATGTATACAAAAAGGCCATGGTTTTGCCAGAAATGCTTGCCGCAGCAATGAGCTTATTATCGGAGGAAATTTCGAAGCTAAAAAACCTGGACTACGATATCCTCGATCTCAAAACTTTCGTTCAACTAAAAAGCGGTGAGATCGTTTTCGCTCTTGATTACGGCCTCTAACTCATTTCTCCGTTTTCAGACCTATCGTTGAGCCAAGACAAACAAGCTAGCATGATGGAGAACTCCCAAGGCGATATTACGAACGAACGAAGAGCTAGCTTCACCCTAGCTTGCGTAATCTCAAAATCCAAAGACAAGCAGTGTATCGAAGATGCTGTTCGAGCCATATTACACCACTCAAACAAATCCTCGCCATCCCTCGTAATCAAGGCGGCGAACAGATTTGCAGAGGATTTCCATGAATTACTCTTATCGCCCAACCAGGAATCGTCCAGCCAGGTATCCAGCAAAGAGGAACGACTCACAGCTTCTGCGTACGGTCGGATCTTGGCTTCTATGGCAGTGCATTGTTCGGAATATGAGAGGCTCGCTGAAACTCTCTGCGGGCAATCTGACGTCGGGGTTAGCGGAGGGAATACCTATTCCACCGTTCAGTTAGAATTCGAGCGGTGAGTATATTTAGTCTCTCTAGGAGGGTGCACACCGTTTACCAATATATGATATTGCGGCAACTAAAGCTTGGCTTCGGTGACGGACGACCCTCATGTATGCGCTTTCGGAGTGTCTGGGCTATCAATCTGGCGATTCGCCTGCCCCAACAAAGAATATTCCGCCCAAGAGACCCAAAACCTGCTTGACAGGGCGTGGGGACTCATTGCCAAGAATCATCAACCTCCCTTGCGTCTCGAAGCACTAGAGGCATTGGTCGATACCACTTCGTTGTTCTCAGCTATCACCGTCCCCGCCCCCACTTTATCACCCGATACTTCCCACCAGCTCCTCAGGATTCTTGCCAAATGTCATTCGGGGTCTGAAGGACATGTACGTCCCGCGTTAGCAGTGGCATTAACATTTTGGGGGCTCTCTCTGGATGACTGGGGATTTTGGACGACTTCGCAACGGAGAAAGTATTGGCGCCATTACATCCAGACAGCGGAGCGCAATAAAGATGTTGCCGCATTATTTCTTCTGGGGCTATCGAGACTTTTAGAGCATTACTCCCGATTATTACTCGATCACGCCAGCATCAGTACTATCGCTTCGGAGATCAACCACTACATGAACCTCCATAGTTCCGTCAGTGGAAAGCTGATATTGCCGTTCTTGTCAAGCCACTTTGACGTCCGGCGACATGTTCGACAGGTCGTTGGACACTACCTTCGGCAGACGGAAGTATACGCACCCTTCACCAAATCGACAATTGCGTCGCGGGGGAGACTGTTGTCTGCTGTCGAAACCGATGGAGGAGAGGGATATGTTTACGAGGAGCCAAAGCCGTTTGCGCGGAAAGAAAAAGATATGTCCGAATTCGAAATAAAGATCTAATATGGAACGGGAGGGGAAGCACAGGCGCACCGAGGGCTGCGAATGGGAAGAGAATAACCGGACGGCAGAGGGATGTAGACTTGTCTTCTTATTGGCGGCGACGGAACTACCTAGCTTAATTATTTACAATTTCTTATTGAGTGCATGGATTACGTGACCCCGTCAGTGCAGTAACAACAGTCTTGCCGAAAAAAAGGACGATACGGGTTCCTATTTGCCTTTGGCCCCCATTTACCATGTCGTATGAGCTTGTATTGGAATAGGCGTACCAAATGAGTTGGCCAAGAGCGTTGCTGACTAATATAACCATAAGAGCTTCTACGATCGGAACATCAGGGGCTTGGCGGTGGGCGCATGGTACCATCGCGGATGACACTTAGCTATAACGTAGTCTTCTCCTGGTCTGTTAGTGTTGCGGCTTGTCCGAGCCAATGCAATATTACCAAGCATTCTCACCTCATCGACCTCAGGGCTTCAATAGCGGGATCCGGACGTCAACGCACTTGGCTTCGCAAATCTTGTGGTGTGCTCTTGTTCTTTCCAAATTTATACGAGCTAAGCGAAAGTTACGGAAGTTATGATTGCTACTTCTCGTTGATTCCATTCTTCCGCGCTTAACCAAACAGATAGGATTCCGAATCGCGTGTCCATTCGCACACCAGTATCGCACCTCATCACGCATGGTCCACTCTCCGATTCCACCCTTCTTGTCTCGCCTCGATTTGATAAGTAAGTAATAATCCGCATTTGGGCGGTAACCTGATGAAGGAATCTAGCGCGACATACTGGTCACATCGTGTAGAAGCGCATGTCCGCAAGGCTCCTTGGCTTGCGTGCTGGGTGGTCTTGGCAGGAGCGCGTGGTATAGGGAAGACATTCACGACTCATGGTACTATAAGAACAACTTAGAGAGCGGCTATCATCTTCAGTGGACCTAACGGACTCACTTCGTTCCTTGAGCACTCTTGCACTTTACTCGGACATGGCCTACATCGCAAAACTTGCAGCCGTCGCGCTCATGATCGCCTCAGGCGTCATTGCCGCTCCTTGGTTGGTGTCGAATATCTGCTCGATTACTTGCACTAACCGCCTACTATTGATAGGGACCCGACCTCGCGTCATACCACCCACCGAACGCGAGCCATCGGCCCCAACAAGGTTCAGATCAACGCGTATCAGCCCGAGTCCTCTTTCGAGGTGCGTCCAACACACTCTCTATCGGATTCTACTTAATAACAATTCTATTTAGACTTATGGTGTTGCTGGGGTGGACCATCCTCTGTCGAAGCGAGCCACCCGAGCTTCGCCCGAGGAAGCTGCGAAGACCTTCTTGGAGTCTAAGCTTGGTGTCGACTCTAATGGACTCGTTCGTAAAACCGGCCACTCGAGCGACGTTGTTGCCAACGAGTACTTCCGCCAACAGTTTGTAGGTCTTAGTACTCCTCTTCTATATATCAGATGCTAAATTATTCTGTTATAGAATGGCATCCCTGTTGCCAATGCCGTAGCCAACGTTGCTATCAAGGACGATAAGGTGGTTTCCTTTGGTGCTAGCTTCGTGAAGCCGAGTACGTTCAAGAATTTCCTCACCAACGACTCAAACTAATATCATGTTGTCAGAGAGCGTCGCTCCTGCTACTGCGAGCTTCCCCAAACAGAATGCGATTGCCAAGGCTGAGTCGCTGACTGGTGCCAAGTACAACTCGGTCGCTACAGGTCTAGAGTACTTCGCAAAGGACACGTAAGTTTTCTTCGAATATATGCGCACGTTTCATCAGATTTTGACCACCGATTCTTAGCGACCACGTCGTGCTTACTCACACGATCCAGGTTCAAAACGAATCTACTGGAGAATGGTATCTAGTCTACGTGGATGCCGCATCTGGCGAAGTCGTTAACCTCGTCGATTTTGTGGCCGACGCAAGCGTGAGTAGAACTTGTTTGTTGTACATTGCATTATTTATCTAATCTCGCTTGTAGTACCGCGTGGTTCCATTCACCTCGCAGGATCTTACTACTGGTTTCTCCGTTCTTACCGACCCCGGAGATACCACGTCCTCGCCTAACGGCTGGCACACGTACGGAACGACCACAACCACGACCACGGCGGGCAACAACGTCATCGCGTACAAGAGCTCTACTACTGGCGTCACCTCGCAATCCAGTGCGACAAACAATTACAACTACGTCTTCAACCCCGCCACTGCCCCGACTGTTAGCCCTAACGTCGATGCCGCTCGTACCAATGCCTTTTATGTCGGAAACATGATTCACGACCTTACAGTGAGCGGAAACTGAGATAATACATACCGGGGTATACTTATCCGATTATACAGTATCGCTACGGCTTCACTGAGACGAAGTACAACTTCCAGCAGAACAACAATGGTCTTGGCGGTGCCCAGAACGATCGTGTTCAGATTTCCGTCCAGGACTCCTCCGGAACCAACAATGCCAACTTCGCTACCCCACCTGATGGCCAGGTCGGACAGATGCGCATGTTCCTCTGGACCATCACTTCTCCCCAGCGTGACGGTGCTCTCGAGAACGACATTGTCACCCATGAATACGGACACGGAGTCTCCAACCGCCTTACTGGTGGCGGAACTGGTACTTGCCTACAGACTACCGAGGCGGGTGGAATGGGCGAAGGGTGGAGTGATGCCCTCGCTGACTGGACCGAGCAGACTAGCGCAACGGACCGCGACTTCACCCTGGGCACTTACGTATACACCCAAAATATTCGGTCGTACCCCTACTCGACGAGCAAGACTACGAACCCGTTGACATACGGGTCGCTGCGTACGCTGACTGAAGTACATGATATTGGTGAGGTGTGGGCTTTGATCTGGCACGAGATCTACGCAGCGTTGATTGCCGCCCAGTAAGCATTTTATCATTTTAAAAAATCGTCTTCTCACACGTGCCTGTAGCGGTTTCACGACCACTAAGAACGACCCCACCCTGACCGCTGGAAATACTGTCGCTCTCCACTTGTTCATCGATGCCTTCTCGCTCCAGCCTTGCAACCCCACTTTCATCACCGCTCGCGCTGGTAAATATATGCGTTACATTCGAAGTACTATTCATACTAACGATGTTCTCTCAGCGATTATCCAGGCTGACGCAAACCGCTACGCTGGAGCCAACGCCTGCACGCTGTGGAAGGCCTTCGCCAAGCGCGGTCTCGGTTCTGGTGAGTTATCTGGTCATTGATACAATATATATATGGGGTGCTGACAACGGAATTTAGGTGCCACAACCACTAAGACCGACTCAACCACACTTCCTTCGGGATGCTAGGTAGTCGGACCGCGTACACGCGGAATTCACTGTTATCATTGATCGACTGTGTAATATCTCCGTTTGAATAAATAGTACCATTTTCCCTGGTTAAAAGTCGGGCGTGATGAATTTGATATGAATGTCATATTGAGGACTGAAAAATAAAGTGTCCAATGTGACCAGGATCAGGCGCGCATACATGCACTTAGAACTCCCGAACCATCAATGGAATCAGGTATGTTTCGGGAGAGAGGCTCTAGGGAGCGTAATCAGATGATCCATGAATAATAAAACGGCCCTCGTTCTTCCTTCAAGGGTGATTCGACTATTATATTGCCCGACCTTTAGACTTGTTGGACAACTTGAAAATGAACATGAATGGGAAAGATACCCCTTCGGACGAACCTGTTTGATGAGATTGATAGCTACACGCCTTAGAGGCGATTGGACCTCGACGGACGCCTTGGGGTGGTGGTGAATATCGGTTCATCATCCTTCGAAAGAATACGAGATTGGATTGGGCGGAGTGGTTCTTAAAGTCGATTATGCGTTGAAAGGCGACTTTGCTGTCTGAGAAGAATATGGGGTGATTCTATCCACGCTGTCAAGTGTAGAGTGACTTCTACTATGAAGGTCAGAGTGAAGCGGTCTCGTTGCGCACTTCGTCAATCATTCATTCGACTCAGGTTGTGTCTGAGGAGTGGAAGGTAATATGCATACAGTATATCACAGATTAAAGTCTTTTATGCGAACACAATCCGGATTCAGTGAAGTTGGCGTCTTTTTCAGACCTGGAGGCAAAACGTTCGGTCCTAATGGCAGGGTCTACTCATCTGGCAAGCTTGGAGCTCGGGAGCACGCGGTCGTTTTTTTGTCGTTTGCAATCTTAACATGCTATATTAACATGCTACATGACATAAACATGAGGTCGGAGTGCGCGAAGGAGATAAGGGTCTCAACCGGGCAACAATCATGATACGGGTTTGAGTAAATGTACGGCGATGAAGTTGAAGCAACCCGCTAATTGCGATCGTAGACCTGCGGCACGCGGCTAGGGATTTTCTTAATACTATTTGTGGACCGTTACAACAGCAAGGAAAGCGCTGTGTGAGCTAGGTTTAGGATGAAAGCAGTATCGTAAGAAAAACGAAAAGCCGATATGGCGGTGCGTGTCAAAAGTTCGTCTGTACCAGATGGGAAGTGCACGTGACCAAAGTTTTTCTTTTTGAATACATTTGTAGTCCGCTACTTGACTCAAGGTCAAACCGCGCGGTCCGAGACGAGATCGAAGCCAAGTATAGGACAGAGAACGGCTACAGAGGCAAGAGGACAAGGTGGGAGCAGAGGTACAGGTGACTCGGATGCACGGGTGTCAGGAGCCGCCCATTTAAGGGCCATGCACAAGAGAAAGAGAAACGGAGACGGAGACGAGAACGAGAACAGAGAGGGACGCACGAAACAGAGAATTATGGAATAGCAAAGGCATTGGTGTTATGTAAGAAAGAAGCCACGGCCAGTAGGCAAGTAGGCAAGTAGGCCTCTCCTCGTTGGGAACAGGGAGGAGAACTTGAGGCCGAAGGACGCCTTGCGCAGGGCGGTCCGAGCCTCGTTGTGGAGCACACAGTCCCGGAGGGCACGTGACCAGGGTTGCTCTCGGGTAACAACAACTCCAGACCTAGGCTCGTCACACATCTGATTGTTATCCAAAAAACAAGCTTCGAGTCCTATACAGTCGAACCTGTCACTTGCGATAGGATCGGGAAATTTGAAACCGAGCCGTTTATCGAGAGTGGGAGGTTTGGTATAACACGTACAAACATCCTTGTTTCTCGTCCTCGTCGTTGAGAACGGATGTGCACACAATAGATAAGTCGGAGACGTATGTACATGAAGCTGAAACAGCAGATTGGGCTATATATCATATAATAATATCTTCAAAAGCTGCAATGCAAGCCCATCGGTGGCACAATTTGCAAAACACATTTGGAAAAGCAAGTCGACGGCTTTTGAAGCTTTTATCTGAGGTGACAGGTTCGGAAGTGCCAGGTTCGACTGTAACTGCATTGCATTGCTTCACCCTCATTGGCCTGCATTGCTTTTCCCACGTACGTAGTCCAGCGTTGAATGTCCGATTTATAAATTGAATCAAGTCTTTCGAGTATTTTATTACGCAATCGTGGGTAACCTCACGGCGATGATTTTGCGGCCAGGTTCCAACTTATATGTCTGCTCGTGAATAGTTACAAAAGGGGACGGGTGGCGACATGTATTGGGTTCAGATTAGGGGTTCGCCGAGATTAAAGGTGCACCACCCAGCCACCTTGGATCACTTGCCACCTTGCATTTTAGGACGGCTTCTTGGGCGCGAAATTCGAGGGGCTGAAAGGAGCGACCGTACTATGGCGGTGCGTCTTGAAATCCCTTGCTTGTCCCTACTGTTTCGTTATTGCGTATGGGAGAGTTTCCATCTGTGGATACAGACTCTCCGAAACGCACCCCATCGCTTCCCCATTCACATGAATTCCTCGTGGAATCATTCGCTAATCCCCGATTAGCGCCTTAGTAAGATTCACATCTCTCTAATCTTTTCCCTATTAGGCTTATCAAGAGACAAAGGTACTATTGCAAATTGGTCTGATAAGTGGCAAAGTGGCTGGTGGCAGGCATATAAGACTCTCGATCCCTCCCATTTATTCTCTCATCTTGACTCCCACTTTTACGCTACTATAGGATGGCGGAACCACCTAACGACGTGTTTCACAACGTTGTATATCATGTTTTTTTACCCCCCAAATTGCCACAGCGAGCTCTTGAGGACGAGGCGCAAAGCTCAGGCGACCTTGAGCTCGTCCGCTGCGTTAGCGAGTCGGTAGAAGCGTACAAGAATCTCGTCTCAACCAGCCGCGAAGATTGGGCCCGCATTTCTCGCATGTTGTCTCACGTTGCTCAGACTGTCGAAGTTCCACTGGGAACCAGCCAACTGGAACAAGATATGTCTAGGATGGAAGACGGCGGTAAGTGCTTGTTCTAGCTACATGATCCGATGAGGAGTTAAAAACTCGTTCTTGCTCAGACGTTCTCGCCTTGCACATTCGCGCACAGAATTGCGCCGTGCTCGTTCGAAAAGGATCCACAGCGACCACTTTCGAAGTTTTCGAGGTTCAAGCGCCGAACGCGGACGTAATGTCGAATCCGGGAAAACTTGCTCGCTCTTTCCCCGGTCGCGCAGTTCAGGTTCCCAACTCCATTAGCGAGGACGTCGGATTTTATGCAGAAATTGCGAACTTTTTAGTTCATATGGACAGAGACGTTTTGGAGGAGTCTGCGGCGACTACAGTCAAGGCGGGATCCGAGGTTATCGAAGTCCGCGACTCTGCTCACCCGCACTACATATCTCAACTCTTCCTCGGCATTCTCCGCGGCATGGGCAAGGAAATCGAACCTTATCGAGTGGAAAAGCGAATCGCCGATGAAGTCCTGTGGAGCGACGCGTATAAACCCTGGCATCGCTCTCCGTTATGGCTTATTATCCGAGTCGCTTTGCAAACCACACTTCCCTCATCGTTCGATTACAAGCACTTCATGGTTTACTTCGAAGCCCAGCTGCTGCGTCGTGCCATTGGTGACCGCTCATTTTCGAGCGACTTGCTATTCGCTATGCGCGTAAAGATGGCTCGGCGGCTCTACAAAGTTCGGGAGTCGGCTCCAAAGCTTCTTGTCGATGGCGTTCAGGCTGCGGCCGACGACACGGAGAAGGTCCTGAAGGCGCGGTGGGACAAAGTCACAGAAGCGAAGCCAGATTTGCTTCCCTGGAATCCTGCCACGCATACACTTGAAGAATCCATCAACCACACTCTTCCAAACTCGCGTTCATATCTAGAGGAAGTCTTCCGAGGTCGTCCGAACAACCAAATGCATCCCGCCATCGCCCTGGATCACAATGCGAGGCTCTCCGGTGTCCGGGACTTTTCAGCTTTCAGCAGTGAAGCCCTTTCCGATTCATTCTCCGCTCACTCTCACGTCGCACTGTTCGACTTCGAAGAGTCGGTTCGCAATTCTCTGTGGACGTGGACAGCCGATAACCTCGGGAATTCGTCCGCTTGCGGCATCATTGCGTCATGCCTTCAGCAGTATACTTCCCTAGCGAACTCTCACTACACCATGGACGTCTCCGACAAGTCAATCATGGTGCTGACTATCATGGAGCTCTGGGTCTCCATCGATCGGCTCGCTACGTCCCAATTTCCGTTATTACTAGACTATTCCCCGGAGCTTGATGAGCATCTGATCGACTCGTTACTGTTTCATACGTCTGTTGATGTTGAACAGGCTCGCGTGGTTCAAAACTATATTCGTCAACGACATGTGACCGCTCGTCAAGCCGGGAGGGGCTCGGTATTTTCAGACCAAGGTGGCTGGAGCTCCATGCCTATCCGATATTTTCGGCAATCATCGAGCATGCAGGGGTTGAAGAAGAGGATAGAGGATGAGGCGCATCGTCAGCGAAAACAAAAGCTTGAAGAGCTGCGCCAACTAAACGAGGAGCATGAACAGCTCCTGAATCGCGCAGGACGTCTAGAGCATGAATGGTGGTTCGATAGATGGGGTAACAGAAGGGATGAGAGATCTTGCAAAAAGTGCTCGCTTAAAAAGCAAGCTGACGGTATGCAGATCGATATCCACGAGTGGCCTCTCCCGCCGTCCGAGCTGGATGCGGAGCTTGTGGTCTTTGAATTGTTGTGTCCGGATCCCATTCGTATTTGGCGCGACGAAACTTACAAGATCCTATGTGATGTTGGGGGTTCAGATCGGCCGGACGACGACACCCGGCATTATACGCTCGTTGGCTACGACGGACTGAGTGAATGGTCGGAAGCTCTCCGTAGGTCCGCCAGCGTTATCACTCTCGCCTCATCTACCAAACCATTTGGTCGGTCCCACTATTCGAAAACCAGCATTCTCACGTCCGAAGACATGATATGCGTCAACAACGGCCTTACCTTCAAATTATACGACACGAACAGGGAAACTTGGGCAGCTAGTCCCTTTATAGGCACTACGTTTGCGAAATACGGCACCTTGGAGCTTCCAGCAGGGAGTACTTATCAACATCTTCGATACGCTCTAGAAGGCACTAGCCATACCTCGAACCAAGTCATTGCGGACCAATTTGACTGCCCTAAGGATCTGAGCTTGCACGAGCACATTGCGTTTGGAACCCTCCGGAGCGGTCCCCGCCTTCAGTGGATGAACATCGCTAGGGGACTCGAGGAGAACCTGTTGACATTTAGCCGCGACGAAGTCTTGTTGATGCACAATCAGGCGGCCTGGCAGATTGGTCCATTAGATGATAACGGCACTTCCCGCGACTGGCATATTGAGCTTGAAAATGCAGCCTTTGGTCGACTTCTAGTCGCCCAGTGTCTTAATTTGCTTCGCCGCGTAAAAGCGAATTGGATGCAAGCAAACTCAGTTCTGACCATTAGTACGCGCATTCCGTCGCTTTATAATTTCGTTATTCTGACTGAACATCAATAGTTTTGTTGGTTGCAAGGCTTCTTACGTCCACCGCTGATGATGTCGTGCGTCACAATGCCTACGCCTTTCTCCGAGAGGCTCGAGATGTTACCTTCCGGTGGCTGAAGGATCTGTCGAAGAAATTACGAGACGCAGTAATGAACTCCCAAGTATTGGATTACCAACGACGCGTCTGCGAAATGGCAGCGATCTGCCGCTCCACCTATGATGTCGACTCAAGTCATCTAGAATCATTGCTCTTCACCTCCGATGACTTAGCGACTTTCATTATGTGTTCGATTAATCTATACGATAACCAGCCTCCCAATCTCAACAACTCCCATCATAGTCTACAAACGTTGCTCTGTCGGGATCGACGGCTCGCGTACAAGACGCTTCCGATAATTCTCTCACACATAAATCAGAGCCCCCACGTCTTGGACCACCCCATTCTACAACTGTGGCCAGGCTATCAGGCCGGCGTTGCCGGTTGGAGAGCCCTACCAGAGCCGAACTCCCGATGGATATCAAACAAGACCGGAGGAGGTAATGGGCAGGTGGTACACCTGAACGTGTTAGAAGGCCGCTTTCTCGTTAGCGGAAAACCTCTGGGACGCCTACCGCGAGAGTACGTTTCTCATCCTTCCTATGCTCGATTATTTGGACAGGTACGTTTGGTCCATTTTTCTTCTAAGATCCGGGCGTAATTCCATTGTTTAACAGAAAGTCTTGGACGTTGTACCAGCGAGTTCGTCGGGGATGGAGTTTACCACTCGTGACCCAGTGAAGGGGTATCAGGTACGTACCTGTCAAAACGCCTTGACTGCCCACTCATTACGAATGTTCCCGCATATAGATATCTTTTGCGTTAACTATTAGCACTAACATCCTGATCATACAAGCTCAAAAGGACGAACGGACATATGAACTCATCCCTCCCACGGTGCTCGCCGACGACTTTCCTATATTCTTTTCGTTGGATTATCATCACTGGGCAGACGTGCAGGCTAGGGTAGTCGAATTTCGACCTCTCCTCACCCCCTGGACGACGAATGATGACAACTGGCAATTGAGTTTCTCGGACACAGCAGGATCAGTCATGAAACTTGTGGCAGGCGAAGGCTCTACATACCTCATCAACGTGCATAGCCCATTGTTTCGCTTGATCTCCCGGCGGCTTGCTCCTCTTGAATCTCCACGCTATCATCACGTCACCTGCTCCGCTTCGGAGGAAATAAACATCCAGTTGCCTCGCATGGGGCTCTCGTTCTTTATCAACGATCAGCGAGACTTGGAATCTCGCAACATGCGTGACCAGATTGTTGATGGGAACCAGTCATCAGGCACCATGCTGGGACTACGGAATCAACTCCTCCTCCGCGCCAAAGATACAGCTGCTCGAAATCTACCCCAATTTCGGACTCTTCTCATTCCACACGGATCAATTCGCTTTTTGACCCGAGACCATCACGTATCGGTTAGTATCGATGTGGGCACTGGTCGAGAGGCCGGTTTCCATCAGTACAAAGTTGACACCGACCTCCGCTATCTCGCTTCCACCACCGGGCTTACCAGTCGACTCTTCAAGATCTACCTGCACGCACTCACTAGCCACTGTCTTCCAGACCAGTTGACTGGTCGGACTGGTACTGAAGAGGCGCTATATGAGCTGTCGGAGTCCGCAACGTCGTCGTTCGACCAGATCACGAAGGAGCAAGCAGGGTTGCTGAAGCTCATTGGCGCGTTGACCCCTCCGCGCGAATACTATCCCGTCCACCTGAAGTCGATGCAGACAGTGCACTGGGCGGACCTGTCTCCACTGTCTCAGCACTATGCGTTTGCGACTGCGACGGAGGCTATCTTGCGTCGGGCCGACAGTCTACAGCTGTTCCATACCCTAGACTTCGAGCCCATGACCTATGCAGTAGAACTCGAGCAGACATTGCTAAAGCGCGCAGCTCGCCGGTCGCATATGTACTACCCGCCTGAAACTGCAGCACGACTGCCGACGGTACTGGATGGAAATGATGGAAGCGACTACGCATATACTGGACGGGACTGCAGTGTCACGGAGCGGGCACAGATCGAACATGCTGCATCTTGGACCTCAAAGCTGGTGCATGACCGGTGGAATCAGCCCACCTATACTTCTTGTAACCTTGTGTCTCTGGCGGAATCCTGGGGAAATTTAAGCGGAGTATCGAAGGGTCTTAGGCTGACCTATAGTAAAAGCTGGCTCGAGCTCAACCTTCCATCATCTTGGCTCTCTATCTACGACATCTGCCGGCGCGCCAACGTATCTGAAAATCGGCATAGGCTTTCCATGTGTTTGGCGAGCGCAGCTTATAGTGATGGGTTATCTGAAAGCCAGCTCCACGCCATTCTCGCATTCTCGACCAATCCCGGCTTCCGCGGCTTGTCGCCACCAAATCACCCGTCTTATAACCTCGCCAACGGATACCACCCAACCACCCGCCGAGTTGAGAAAATTATTTCCGCCCATACCCGAGACCCAGATGATACTCCCGCAAACAATTTATCAAGTGAAGCTGGTGAACCTTCGTATGACTATCAGCTGAGGAAGCGCAACCACTATAATAGTCAGGTCGCGCCCTTAAAGTCTGAGTTTGTCGCTAGCCTAATAAAGGAATGGCCGAATACGCAACCGCAAGCCTCCAGTAGATTCTCGCCTTGGTTCCACGTTACAGCTTGCCTCGCAGACGTACACCGGTATTTCGCTAGCTGCTCTAGGAACACCGAACTCCGTGCTCATCTGCAACATCTTGAGGGTATCTTGGTTTCTCGGCCAGCCACTCCCGGTCTACATCTACCAGCATTTCCGGCCGCGCAAGTTAAAGGTCACCGCCGAAGCAGAGCTGTAGTTGACCCGTTAGCTTCACTCGGTCTTTCGCACCTCATGAGGTCTCGCACTTGCTCAAAGCTGGGCGTGTTTCCGGCGCGGTCACAACTGGTTACTTCAAAAGAAACGAAGGTCCCCATGAACACCTCACGTCTTGCGTCTCTTCTACAAGAATTTCGAGACAGCAAACGGCATCCTTTGCACACTCTCTATGGGACCAACCTGGAGGCAAGCCGTGGTGACCTTGCAGCTGCGGAGACTATAGCACTGCCCAGTGGTTTGGTATCCCTCAAGGACTTAGGTAAAAACTGTGAAGTCCACCGGGTGCATATGATAAACGTATTCGAGGAGATTGGCCATTCTTTGAGTCCAAGAACGGGGGCGGATCGTATCGTCTTTGCTGCTGGCCTTTGGACATGCCGTACACCGCGTGCGATACTTCGCAGACTCTCCTTGTGGGGGCGCCAATCGCTGCCAGAACACTGGAAGAAGATACTGATCGATTACGCTCTCGCGTTAGTGGAATACCAGCGCGCTCAGCATTTGATTAAATTGGCACAAGAGGATAAGCATGAGGAGTTTTACAAGGAGTTGGACCTTGAAAGCACCGGCTCAGGCGCAGCTGGCTATGACGCTGATTGGCTTTTAGTCCAAGTAAGTAGAGGTTGTCTTGTCATTCATTCAACATTCATTTAAATCTTGCTTTCAGATTGATGGCAACTTTCGTGCGCGCAAAGTCCAGACTGAGGTGGCTCATGAGATGATCTCCCCTTCCTCGGGCGCGAACACGGTCTTGCAGCTCAACATGGGAGAAGGAAAGTCCTCCGTCATCGTCCCTATCATTGCTGCTGCTCTTGCAGACACCACTCGACTAGTCCGAGTCGTCGTCCTTAAACCGCTCTGGAGGCAGATGTTCCAGCTTCTCATCACTCGCCTCGCGGGATTAGCGGGTCGTCGGGTCTATTACTTGCCATTCGGGCGCCACATCGATACCACAAGCGGGAGAGCTCAATGGATCCATGAGATGTACAGCGAGTGTATGCGTGAGGGAGGCGTGTTGCTCGTCCAGCCGGAACACCTACTTTCGTTCAAGCTGATGGGAATCGACCGACTCATATCTGCGTCGACACAGGAGGACAAGGATATGGCACTTACGCTCCGCGAAATAGAGGGTTGGCTGAATATACATTCGCGGGATATACTGGACGAAAGCGACGAGATCCTACACGCTCGATACCAGCTGGTGTACACCGTCGGGCTGCAGCAGCCTCTCGAGGGACACCCGGATAGGTGGACGACCACTCAACAGATACTGTCTCTAGTTGACCGTCACGTATCGACGCTGAAGGAGAAGTTTAAGCACAGCTTCAAGTACGAGATTGGCTTAGGTGGACGATTTCCTTTCATCCGAATCATGCCCGACGCCAACGAAGCAGTGGATCAACTGGTTCTCGCGGTGGCAAAAGACGCATTGGACGGCCGGGTATCCAACCTCAATTTTGCACGACTTTCTCCTAGCGTGCATGCAATGTCCCTTCGCTTCCTAGTAGAGAAGGAGTTCCCGGAATGCGAGTATCGTTCGCTTAAAGCTGGGTGCGACACCTCAATGTGGAAAGGGATGCTTTTGCTCCGTGGTCTGCTTGCGTCGGGGATTTTAGGGTTTGCTCTAAGGGATAAGTATTATCGAGTAGACTATGGACTAGATCTTAGTCGTTCACTTTTAGCTGTCCCATATCACGCGAAGGTACGCAATTAGTGGGGTTACCAACATCATAGGCTGATTATAGTACCAGGACATCCCGAGTTCGCGGGCTGAGTTTGGTCACCCGGATGTTGCAGTCGTACTTACGTGTTTGAGCTACTACTATCAAGGCTTGACCGACGCGCAGTTGGACACTTGCTTTGAACTGTTGTACAGGCTGGACAACCCCGCGCTTGAGTACGAGCAATGGGTACACGCGAACCAGGACATCCCTCAGAGTCTTCGACATCTCAATGGCGTTAACATCAAGGATCGCGAACAGTTTGCGCAAGATCTTGTCCCTGCCTTTTCTCACAACATCGCAGTCATCAACTTTTACTTGTCATCTGTTGTATTTCCCAAGGAAGCAAAGGCGTTCCTCCACAAACTCGCTACCTCTGGATGGGACCTTGCTCAGTCCAAGAATCACGTCATCACCGGTTTCAGCGGCACAAACGATAACCAATATCTCCTCCCAGCATCTATTGCTCAGGCGGATCCTGTCAAGCAATCGAAGACCAACGCCCTTGTTCTCAGCTATTTACTACAGCCCGAGAACAACTGCTATGCTTGTACCCATAGTCCGAACGGTAGAACCCTCTCTACAAAAGACTTCCTGGGGCTATTAGCGAAACAGGATCCTGAAATACGAGTATTGCTTGATGTCGGCGCTCAAATGCTGGAGCTTCAGAACGAGGAGCTAGTACGGCTCTGGCTGGAGATGCGATCTGATATCTCTGCAGCGGTGTTTTTTAGCGACAGGGACGAGCTCATGGTTCTTCCTCAGCACGGCACCTCTGTTCCTCTCGTGACTTCACCGTTCGCACAGCAGCTGGATAAGTGCATCGTGTACCTCGATGATCAGCACACACGTGGTACAGACCTGAAGCTGCCGAAACATGCTCGAGCAGCAGTTACCCTAGGACCAAAAGTCACAAAAGACCGGTTGCTACAAGGTGCGCTCCAACTTACACCAAGTTTGGCCTTGACTTACGGTAACTTAGGCTGCATGAGGATGCGGAAGCTGGGACGTGGTCAATCGGTAATGTTCTTTGCCCCCGGCGAGATCGATAGTCAAATTCGGAAGGCTCGGGAGTTGAATCCCACCAGTGACGTCGACGCTTTGGACATCTTGCGCTGGGTAATGCTCAACACTTGCAAGGATCTCGGACACCACATTTCGCACTGGGCACAACAAGGAGTAGACCACCAGCGCAGAGTCGAGGCCGAACAACGGTACCTGCATGCAGGAAATGTATCTGAGCTTAAAAAAGGCTGGATTGCTCCCGAGTCTCGCCCATTGGAGATGATGTATGGCATTGCAGACTCCGCGTCGCCGTCGTCGGAGACTTTTACTACTCAGGCGCGAAACATTCCTCAATTACGGGAGCGGCTCGACCTTCTCACAGTCCAGAGGCTTGAGGACCCTAGCATGAACGAAGAACAGGAACGGGAACTTAGCCAAGAGTTCGAGCCCGAGCCGCAAGTCCAGCGGCCACCGAAATCCAAGCCGGCTTCACACTCTATTCATCGGGACCTAGAAACGTTCATTTCTAATGGGTCTATGCCTAGTGATTCGGCCTGCTTTTTGTCTCTATTCCACCCACTTCAGTCGGACCACTCACAGAACCCCCCAGCCTGGTCGAGTAGCATGATCGCAACGTCAGATTTCCACGAAACCATTGCCAAATTGCCATCTGATCAACTTAGCGACTACATGCGTCCGCCAAACTGGGTTCTCTCTGGGCCGAACGGCGTTCTAGTATGTTTGAGCCCCCATGAAGCCAACGAACTCCTTCCACAGATCCGAACCAGCACATGTGTACGGTTGCATATCTATGCCCCACGAGTCACCCAGCACATGAAGTCCTTCTCCGACCTCGGATTTTATTCCGTCCCTTCTCTACCAACGTCTAGTTGGTGCTTTCCCTCTCCAATCGCCCAGATACAACTGAACCTATGGGCTGGTCAGCTCTATCTCGAAAACTTCCAGGAGTATCAGTACCTTTGCGCCTTTTTGGGGATTTATCTGGGCACGGGTAGTGGAGAGCAGGGTATTCGAGTGCAAAGCGA
>JANWGL010006814.1:0-29205 GCA_025200755.1 Ceratobasidium sp. C01 | reverse complement strand
CGATCATCCCTATATGCAATGTCCTTCTCCTTTATCGCCGGAAGTGGATCTCCAGGTTCAGTCTGAACGTGCACGCCAGCTCGCACAATACCCCAAGCGAGCTCTTCCCGCACCCTTCCGACAGTGGCGAGTAGCGGCTTGATTTGTGAGACGGGCACGCGACCAATACGCAGTTCAAATGCCGAATAGGCATATGATGTATGCAATGTGAGCGAAGCGTCCAAGCAAGATCTTTGAAGTGCTTCGAGCGTTGGAGCTGGTGCACGTGGTTTCGGCGGACGTCCGTCGGTCATCGTCGGAGTAGGAGAAGGCGGGGATGTGGCCGAGGCCGGAAAAGGGTCGATGTTGCGCGTCGTAGCAAGACGAACGAGATCTTTGAGCAAGCCAAGAGCGTTGATCGCATCCTTGGCATATCCTCCAGTGGGAACAAAGATTCGAGCGACGAGAGCAACAAAGAGACTAGATCCACCAGCGATGACGCAAACAAATAGCAACTGAGTAAAGCTGGTGTACTTCCACTGAGGCGCCACCGCGACAATTTTGACATAGAAAGATCAATTTAAGTTTCATCCTATCGCCGCCACGTTAGGGTCAAACGCACCTTGGGCGAGTCAGGGGCGCTCGTCAGAAGAAAGGCACTCACAAGCCCTGCGGCGCGAGAGGCGAACGTTAAACGTGGCAGACTACTACGTGCCAAGCCAGCTACATTCGTCCCGAGTCAGAAAAAAATGCATGACGACAGCGGAGATTACCGGGATCAAGTGGACAACTCACTGAGGAAACCGAGGATGAGGAGAAAAAGTGCTCTGATACCGCGGCTCGCATTCGAGTCGACGCCGTATCGGTTGGAGGCAAAGGTGGCACACGCGAGGCCAAGGTTGCTCCACCCAAGGCCAAAGAGGGCGCCACTCATATTCACCACTAAAAGCAAATTAAGTATGAGGTCAGCGCCTAGCATTACGAGTCTGGGAGAGTAATCATGCCTGTTGCTTCTATCTGCGCAGATGGACTACTAGAGGGTGGGAAAACGAGCTCCTACTCAGGGATGAGTGTCTACGCCGGCCTCGAGCAGGGGAAATTTTCACTCGCCTTGACAGTCAGGATCAAAAAGAGGTATTGTCCTCCGATGGGACCGACGGGTCGCAAGACAATTATTACGGAACAGATAAAAGTAGAACACATCCTGCACACCAGGTGCGCCGAAGGCATGAACGAGTTCATGGTGAGAGTCAGAGTCAGAGAGAGGCCCAAGCATATCGTGGTCTATATCAAGCTAAAGTGCGGCGCAAACCATGACCCGGCAATTTCAAATAGACTGACGTCGGCATCGCAGTTTCATCGCACTCGCGCAGTTACCCGGACTATTGGGATGTTTGAAGAATCGATGATAGACACAAGTGGGAAACTACGAAACAAAGCAACAAAATCCGCTCCTCCCCCTCAAAATTACACAATACATCTCTAACCCCGCAAGCCTAGCCACATCAAGAGGTAATCGCCGCAAGTCGCCGGATGTGCTATACATGCCAAGGTTAGTCTGGATACCGGCTTCGAGAAGCTTATAACCTACCGGAACATTGAGGTACGCTGGCACATAGTGCTCCAGGCCCGGCACCTCGCGGGGCAGCGGCAACTCGTACGGCGCCACGTCTTCGTTCTCCGGCGTGAGCAGCAGATGATCCGTTCGGTCGTTGGGTTGCACTCGCTGCGCGACCAGTCGTAATATCTCGGGCGAGATGGGGTTCTATATTTCGCCTTAGTAAGTCCGGCTCACTAATGCCGTCCCTGCACACTCACCTCATAGTCAGCAACAAAGTAATTAGTGCACATTCGCTGGATTTGGGAAGGTGTCAAAATCCAGCAGACGTCATAGATAATGTCAATGTCGGCTTGCGTCGCCTATCATAAATATAGAATTAGCGGGGCTGAAACGGGCTGGGAGGCGATAGGAGCTCACCTTCTTGAGCTGCAACAGCTTGGTCGCCTGCATCAAATGTTCAAGCTGGAGCGTCCCCTCGGGCATTTCGTGGGACTTGCACCACTCCTCGATACGCGTAATGTTGTACTGGATCTGCATGGCTATAAACACAGCGTCAGCGCATGCAGCATACTTTCTCGCTCAACATACCTCGCTTCCACGAGCAGAAGTTCCTGCGCATCAACAAATCGTTGAAACTAGTGACGCCGACCAACTTCAACAATTCGGTCACGACTTGTTGGATCACGCTCTCCTCCATAAAGAAGCTCTTCAAACTCTTCAGCACCTTGTTCAACAGGTTGAGCACATCGTCCATGTTAAACGCCGGAGTAGTAGCCTGGTTGAACACCCGGTTGAGGAAACGGCCAGCGCCCTCGCTGATAATAAACCCGGGCAGGGACTGCGTCTCAATCAGAGCCGGGATGATCATCTTGGTGAGTTTCTTCTTCGTCTCCACCATCCACGCGTGGTAGATGTTATACTCGAGACTGTCCAAGTCGGACTTGACCATCGTGATCAAGTTTTCGTACGCCTCCCAATCGAATCGCTGTTGGTCGCCCATGGGCCCGACGCCTTGAAGCATATCCGACTCGGCGCAGCACACAAACGACAAGATCTCGTGTACGTTGCTCAACCAAAACACGCCCGGTACGATCGCGTCCTCCCCAGTAAACGACTACAACAACCATCAGTCCAAGTCCAAATAAACAAACTTAAAAACTCACCATAACATGCGACTGGATAGTCTGCATCGTGTTCGCCAAGAAATGCTCGCTCTCCTTGATCATCCCATACTTCCACATCTCGCTCGACACAAGCGACACCAAATTCGCCGGGAAAAGCACCTCCTTGAAACTCGGCGCATTCGTCGACGTTGGCGACGGAATCCTCAACCCCATAATCAACCCCTCGTACACCTCCTGGTCGAGCTTCTCCCCATCCGCCAATAGCCGCACGCGCTCCTCGGCAGGATCGTCGTAGATCTGCTCCAGCCCGTTTCGGAACCGTGGGAGCCCGTCGAGGCCGTTGTACGCGACCGACACCGCCCGGGGATTGTTCGCCTGGCTCCGCTTCCCAGCGATCATGCGCTCGTCCACCGAATCGCGCGGTCCACCGGTATCGTTCGCGTACGCACCCGCAGACGAGTGCCTTCTCTGATGCCGCTTGCCACTCACTGATACAGGCGCAAGCGTAGGTGCTCCATTCGCCTGCTGGCTCAAATGATCCTTCAATCCCGGTTGGAATGTAGGCGATACCGGCGGGTCCATGCGCCTTCCTCCACTCAACGAGTTCAAAGCGTTCGCCCTGTTCAACTGGTCTCGCATCTGGCTCAACTCGCTCTTGAGCGCGGTAATCTGTCCAAGATCTCCAGCATTGCTCGCCACCTCGTTCGCACGCGCCTCGAGCTTCTGCGTAGCAGTAGCCACCTCGGCCGTCAACCGCGCAATCTGCGTCTCCTGCTCGTTCACCTTGGCAGACGCCTCCTGCAACCGCGCCTCCACCTCGTTCTTCGACTTGAGAAGCTCCTCGAACCGGGCAGTCGGGACATGCGCGTTTTGGATCTCGGCTTGGAGTTGTTGGGCGCGCGAATGGGCATCCTCGTGCTTGGTCTGCCACGACGTGAGTTGCTGCTGAAGATCCTGTACTTGCTTCTCCGCAGCCTTGCGCTCGAGGTTGCGTTGTTGGAGATTCTGAGTAAGCTGTACGACCTTGTTCTCGAGTTGGTAAGAGATCTCCTTTTGCTTCTCGGCGGAGCGAGCTTCGATCTTGAGCGCTTTGAGTTCGGTCTTGGCAAGGCGTCGGCGCAAACAAGATTGCATCCACACGACGCTGTGCATATTGGCCTTGTACGTCTTTCGGGCCGCGCTAAACTCCGCCGTTAGCTCTGAGTATCGGTTCCGAACCATGCACACTCACTATCCACGGAACAAACTCTGCAACCGAGTTGCACCAATATCCAACCTCGTATCCTTGAAATTGCGCCTCGTCCTCTGTCCACGAATCACTGCCCAGTCAAACGCATCAGCTCGGCCCCGCAATCAAACAACCGCAGTACTCACAGCTCTGCAGCCTAACCACGCTAACATGCACATCCAAGAATCGCTTCCTCTGGACAAACCGCCTGCTCGCCTTCTGCAACCGTCTCGCCGCAACCTCCTGCCTAACCTGCTTCACAAACTTCCTCGCCATCACACCTCTCCACCAGGTCTGAATAACCACCGCAGCGCCCTTCATCGACTGATACCGCTTCACAGCCAACCTCCTCCGCACATTCTTCTGCACGAGCGTTACGAGCGAATTCAACTTGTCCGAGCGCTGCGCCTCGAGGTACGCCAGCATACCGGCGCGGAAGAAGATCTTCGTTAGGCCACCTTGGTATTTATCCTCCTCCTTGATCGTCACGTTCAGAATCATCCCGCACAGGTCCTTGATCGCGGTCTGCGCATTCCAGTTCTTCGAATGAACGAGCATATAGTACCGCTCCGCAAACTCCTCGTACGTCCATCGCGTAGGGTAACCCGCACAACTAATTCGAATCGTCTCGAGCACACCGCAAGCACGGAGCTGGGACAGCACCTGCTGAGGCGTAAACTCCCAAGCACGCTTCGCCTCGTTCGGCTTGATACAACGAATGTAGTGCACGTTCGTCACGCTGATCGTTTCCATAAGACTGATCAAGCTCCCTTTGAAAATGGAGCCGAGCGTAGGTTTCTTCGCCACCGCGCCTGGACGCTTCGCTGCGCCACCCGTTTGGAGAAGCGACGAACGACCCGGGTCGGGGATGAGACTCGACCGGCGCGAGGCCGTGCTGCCAGAGTCAGAACCAGTAGGCGTGCCAGGGTTAGGAGTGTCGGGCGGGCGCGTCGAAGCGAGCGCAGCGTCAAGAACCTCCTTGAAGAACGGATTCTGGGTACCAGCGAGCAAGGCGAGGTGTTCGTCCGGAACGGTATCTCGGTTCTTCTCAATGAATCCCTCGGCTTCGTACGTGACGTCCAGCGCATAATGGGCAATAGTAAACGCAGAGTTTCCGAAACGAGGCTTCTTGAACACGTTCTTGTTCTTCGCAGAGTCGAGTTGGTTAATGAGTTTAGTGAGGAAGGAAGCGTCGGTACCCGCGGGGAGACGAGACTCTTCGTCGAGGAGAGCGAGAACACCGAGTTTGCCTTCAATAACATCGATACACGGTTGGTTGTCGCTAAAGTCGATAAACGTCCAGTTAATTTGTTCCCGGACGTATTCCTCTTGTTCCAATTTAAACACGTGGGCGTTAAACTAGACACCAAAGTTAGGACAACATCCACTCGGCAAAACGGAACATACCTCTTGCTGCAACTTTTCGTTTGCATAATTGATACAAAATTGTTCAAATCTACCCAAATATTAGCGCACATTCAAATGAATAAACCAAATCAACTCACGAATTCTTCTTAAAATGTTCAAATCCATAAATATCCAACACTCCAATGAATTTCTCCGCTTTAAGTGCGCCTTCTCCATTTTCTCCGGACAAACTCTCGTTCACGATCGCCACGAGCCACTCGAACATACAAGCATACACAAACTTGCTGACCGAATCACGTACGACCATCGCCTGCGCCCCGTTCAAGCTCGACACAATCTTCTCATTTCGCGTCGTAATCTGCTTCTTGATCGTCCACTTTTTGAAGTCGGAGGGGTTAAGCCCAAGAAATTTACACGCCATAAGCATATTTGGCTCGTTATCGTCGATATTCGAGTCGTTACGCCCAGACGTGATCTTGACGTTTCCGAGATGCAAAAGTGCAGCGAGGAGCTTGAAAACGGACCATTGCTTGTCGATTCCGACGCCGACAGTCGACAAGGCATTTTGCGTCTGCCTGAACTCCTCTGCATCGTCTACGCCATGGATAGGGGTCGAAGTTGGGCCACCGCCATTCAGGTACGAGAACTTGCTAACATCTGTATCGAGACCAAGATCCTTCCGTTCCTTGCTCGGAGCGCCCGCGCACAGCTGGTAAAAGATGTGGTAATTACGCTCAATCTCGGGCTGGTAGACGAGCCGAGATCGTTCAAGAAGGTATGTCCGGATACGGGCACCAACGATGTTCTGCTTCCCGTCGAACAGGATCTGGAGGTATTTACCGAAGCGGGAGGAGTTGTCGTTACGAGTTGTCTTAGCGTTTCCGAAAGCTTCGAGGATAGGATTGGTGGCAAGGATTTGCTGTTCCATTTCTGAAGAGTCCTCGACGGCTGCTTTTTTTGACTTGGGCTGTTGGCCTTCAGGAACAACCGAAGCCAGGAAACGCATAATGAGTTTTGCCTATGGGAGAGTAAGTAATGACCTTGAATTAATTGGGCCAGGGAACATACCGATTCGGTTTTGCCGGCACCACTGTAGGAAGTTTAAGCCAAGGAACCAATGCGAGGGATATAAACGCACCTCTCTCCTGAAACAATGATGGTCTGGCCCTCGGAGTCTTTGGTCATGCGGGTATAGGCGTCCTCGGCAATAGCGAAAAGATGGGGCTCAAGCTCTCCTTTTCGCCTACCACTGTATGCCTGAATAATTTCGGGGCCATACAGAGAGACGCGTTGGAAAGGATTGACGGCAATTAGCACGATGCCAGAGTAGGTGTAGATACTATGCTGAGCATATCTGTTCCTGATTGTGTGCAGGACTAAAAAAGGCACAAGGTAGACGTGAGCAGGAGTTTAAGGGGTCATAGGAGAATGCAGCCAGTAAAACACGTACCAGAGGGCTCGTTCAAATGGGAAAGCGTGGCAAGATCATCGACTGCTTCAAGTAAAGGGGGGTTACGCAGGGGAGGAAGGTAATCCTTAGCATCTTTAACGTCTTGCTCCGTCGTGTCGATAATATGTTCCTGCGCAAAATGAGCTAGATCAAAAGCACCTGGATACGACCTACTTTTCCGCGTTCATCTTGCAATACAATCTTAATCTTCGTATCTGTACGCGTAATATTCTGGACTTCTGCGGATATCCAGCCGGAGTCCTTGTCCGCGATCCACACGCGGGTCCCTAGTGCACTGTGAGCGCAAGTTCGATACCAGCCAGGAGAGCATACCTCTCGTATATATGTCCGACATTTAGCTCGTTTTCATAAGTCGGGGGAGGGAAAGGGTCGGGAGCCTGGTGGTAGCAATGGCACGTGACGAGCCCTAAGCAATACAGTTTAAGCTAGCACGTGATCCTTTCTCACGACTCTTCAGTCTTTGTTTCACCTCCTGGAGGCCGGGAGCAGAAACGCGAGGTTAAGGAGGGGGTTGAAGGGGAGAAGGATGGACATTTCTGATTGTTTATCTATCCACAAGATTGGTCCCTTGATTCCTAAATTAATTATATCGTACCTCTTCGCTGTCAACATACGTGTCTTTGGTTGACGTTATGACAGTAGTTTTGCATTCCATATTGAATACTCTGATCTCCTTTCTTGCATCTGTTTCAATCGCTTTGCCACCAAGTTGTGTGTCTTATTTAATACCTCATATCCAGCAAGCCGCATCATTCTCAACCCCGCGAGTCGAATACAAAACATCGCAACATACTCTATCCGAAGATAATTTACCTTGTCTGTTACGAACCTCAAGTCTTCCGCCACCCCGGTGACAGCCTGCCCCCGAAAGATCAATCCCGTAGCGCTTAGATGTATTGACAGACATTCGGCTTAGTGCAACACCCGAGCCCTGGGTGTGGCTATGCTAATGAGATCAACTTCCAATCTAATCTGGACTTTGTCTTAGCCACGACCAGACCGCGATGTCCGCATACGTCGAGGACGACGATCCCTCCGCCTCACTCTATGTTTCTCGTGCTCAAGCATCTACATCATCCATGCGGGCGAGTCAGCCAGGTGGCCGCCCATTCCTGAGCATGCTCAACCCGATGGGGAGGAGTTACGCAGGGTACAGACACCCAGAAGATGTTGTGGAGGAGGAAGATGAAGAAACAGAAACAGAACACGAGGGCGGGATCAGTATGACTGCCACTCAGCTCAATATTCATAGAATGAACTCGGTGGATACTGTGTTGGAGGACGACGAAGCACCAGCAAGCCTCATGGTCGAGACGAACGACAAGCCAAAACGCAGGTTGTCATCCCAGCGCATTCCGGAATTCAACGCTCCACCGAGGCCTTCTGAGCTGATCCAGCCATCGCTACCTCCGCCTGTTGTGGCGCCTACGCCAGCCAAAACGATGCGTGGGATGGACGACTATGACCGTGCCCTATGGAATTGGTTCAACGTCTACAATCTTGATGCCTTTCTCCAAGAGGTGAATCCACTTATTTTTGCCACTGTGTGTCACTGACGTTGAATTTGAGACAGGTCTACGCGTACTATGAAGGCAAAGGGATATACTGCATAGCCCTATCCAAAGGTCTCAACTTACTGTGCGTACGGCCCATTCCTAATACATGATTTACACACTAATTACCTTCGCCCTCACCATTAGCACAGTTGGGTTCGTCATTGGCTTCTCCACCTTCCTTCTTGGCTGCGTCGACTACTCGCTCATTCGCCACACGGGTACTACCCAACTCGGGGACGTCGTCATCCCGCACTGTGTGTCCCGGTATGCTCACGTTCCCATTCCATCATTACCCCACACTCATATCCATGTGCAGCTTCTCCGGATTCACTTGGCTGTTCTTTCTCTTGTTCGGCGCGTTCTACATCTATCAAGTCCTCCAATTCGCATTTAGCATTCGCCGCCTCCTGGAACTGTACCAATTCTATACCCACCTTCTCGATGTTCCAGACGTACGTCTCACTCCTCAACTAAACCCCATATACTAATTTTGCCCCCACTATCTTCCCGTGCTTACTCACCTCCAGTCCGACATCCAAACCATCTCCTGGCCCGAAATCGTCCGCCGCATAGGCCTCATCCGAGACCAAAACCCCATCACAGCACTCTCCTCCCAAAACACCACAAACCCCTCCAATCCAAACGCAACACCCAACCCAAACTCCACCACAACCGCCAAACTTGACGCACACGACATCGCCAACCGCATCATGCGTCAAGAAAATTACCTCATCGCCCTCTTCGACCGACGCCTCCTCGATCTCAAGGTCCCCCTCCCGAGCATTTTCCAGGGCGGGGAACAGGCGCAGACGCTCACGAAGGCGCTGGAGTGGAATTTGAGGGCGTGTTTGTTGGGGTATTTGTTTGATCAGAGAGGTGTGGTGAAGGGTGTGTTTTTGAAGGAGAAGAATAGGAAGGGGTTGGCTGCTGAGTTGAAGCGACGGATGATATTTTTTGGAGTGGTGAACGCCATATTTGCGCCGTTGATTGTGGGATACCTTCTCATGCATAGTTTCTTCCGATACTTCGAGGTACGTTTTGTCTTCATCGTTTCGGTGGTGCGATTTACTCAAAGTGTGGGTGTAGGAATACCACAAGAACCCATCTTCAATTGGAAGCCGTCAATACACCCCGTTCGCAAAATGGACGTTCAGAGAGTACAACGAGTTACCGCACATCTTTGCGAGACGATTGGATAACTCCTATCCGGCTGCTAGCGAGTACATCGATCAATTCCCAAAAGAACAAGTTACGATCATCGCTCGGTGAGTTATTCGGCCTCACCAATGGGACCTAAAATTAATTGTATGTTAGATTTGTATCATTCATTGCTGGATCGTTCGCGGCCGTTCTGATCCTCGCGTCCGTCATCGACCCGGATATCTTCCTTCATTTCGAGATCACACCTGGGCGTACCGTCTTATTCTACATCGGAAGTAAGCTTTCCATGCTCGTAAAATGAAATGTGGATGCATGTGCTTATTTCTGTGGGTAGTATTCAGCTCGGTGGTTGCGGTAACGAGGGGGATGGTACCGGACGCGCATCAGGTGTTTGATCCGGAGATGTTGTTGAGGGAGGTAGTGAGGCATACACACTACTTGCCTCCTGAGTGGGAAGGACAACTCCATTCAAAGATGGTATGAGCATCTGAGTTTCCCCTTTATCCTTTCCATGCCATACCACCCACGCACCCACTTGATGCCCCAACCAAGTCATACGTTCTGCCTCGCTCAATCTCCTTCGCTCCTCTCTTTCATTTCTCCACTCCTTAAACTGCTTCGCCCCTCTAACTTGCCCATCCATTACCCTAGGTACACACGAAATTTGGCCTCCTCTTCAACATGAAAGTCACAATCTTCCTCTCCGAAATCGCCTCGGTCCTCCTCACGCCCTTTATCCTCTGGTATAGCCTCCCCCCCAACGCCGAGCGCATAGTCGACTTCTTTAGGGAGTTTACGTGGCACGTCGATGGGCTTGGATATGTCTGCAGCTCGGCCGTGTTTGATCTGAAGAGACATGGGCACGCGGAAATTTCCGGGGAGGAAATGAGTGAGGAAGGTGGTGTACGAAGGAGGAGAAGTTTTGGTCCGGTCGGTGCTGGCACTGGGGAGGAGAAGAGAGGGGACGGGAAAATGGAGCAGTCGTTCTTGAACTTCAAAGTGCGTTTTTATCTCAGGTGTGCTAGTATCAACAATTAACCGCTCTCACAGGCTGCCAACCCAGAATGGAATCCCTCGGACCCAACAGGCTCGCTCTATCTCTCACGCAACGCAGACGCAAATCCCGCATCACGTTCCATCCTTCGCCAAACTCGGTCCCGAAGCAGGTTCGGACAGTACCTCGCAACCCACCAGCCGCACCAATTGCATCAAAGCCGAAGCCTGGATCAACCCCCACAACATACCCATACCCAGCCTTCTCAAAAAGCCTCGGCTCCACATGCTCACCTAGGTGCGGAAGTCGTAATGCCGGAAGCCAAACTGGCGGACAGGGCAGCTATGTACGAGCGAGCACTACAGAACAGCGTCAAGCTACGAACAAGCACATCTGGCGCAACAGCTACACAGACGCCCACCACCCAGCCATCTGGATCTTCTTCTACTACCATTACGCCTACAAAGAACGCGCCTCTCGAAGTGAACAGCGCACTCGGAGAATCGTATGGTGATGCTCAGCCGTTGTTCGGTGCAGGCGCTGGAGCGAACGAGAGCCGGGCTATGGAAGAACCCACAGATGAAGAGTTTGTGGATGGAGGTATTATGGGGCTGTTGGGCAATATCTATGAGCAGAGGAGAACGGTGCTCTGAACTTGTTTTGTTTTGTTTTGTTCTTTTGCTAATATATATGCAGTGTGCTACTTATGTGACTGGTAGTGTTAGCCAATAACTTAGGATGAATCTCCTTCATTTTCGCTAGAAACAGCTATAAGTGAGGACAGGCCGTACCTCGAGGCCGTAGTTCAACGAAGCAATATGATATATGCATACCGGTTAATACATATGTTATCGGGCATGACGAGCAGGTAGCACTTTCCGGCGAGGGGGGGAGCGCGAGGGTGACTGGCATCCCCACCCCAAGAACGATTCGCAGGAATGGGATCCGAGACCGCTGTAGTCAGCCGAAGGCACCGAGACTGGGGATGGAAGTTGGGATGAAACCTACGGCGCCGGTGATACGAACGCCGAGTGAGGCAGTGGTGCAGACTGAGAGTAAGCGCCGGGCTGTTCCCACCCCAACCCGTGTCGCTCCGCAGACCCCTCAGCACGGTCTTCCAAAGTCCAAAATCCTTAATGTTTCATGCGTCAAACCACAATAATATCCCCTAAGAGCTCTTGGTGATGGGAGCTACTACACCGCTTAGAGGCGCTAAAGACGACTTGAGCTCGACACTCAGGAGTAGTAAGCTCGCTCGGATATTAAATACCACTCCTACATCAAGAACCCAGCCAGAGCCAGATGGCGAGTGCGGGGTCTTCGGAGTGATGGTGGCCCCGATCACGGTTTTGCGGTTTCTTTCGTCGAGCGGCACATCTCTCAGCCCTCCCATGACATTAGCGATACGCGATTGATTTTCGTGTGCAAAGCTTACTCGCGGACAGCGTGACCTAACCCCGAAGGATGAACAAGGGTGAATCAATCGACGTTGCACTGGGTGGAACCCCTGAAAAAAATCTTTGGGTTCCCATTGCAGAGCCGCTTCCGGAGGACTGTAACGATTCAGGTACGGCTCTTCTCCAGTAGATGCATTGTATGTTTAAACCAGTTAAAACACATACGACGGAACATAAAACACATGGCCACAGCAGTATGGCTACGGCAGTATGGCTACGGCAGCAAGGCCAGGCAGCGGAAGGAAGAGTGCCCACGATCACGTGACATTTGGTTTATGTACCGGGTTTCGCAGGGCTAATTTCATTGGCTGTCACGGAAACCACACTGGAGCTAGGATGGGCGTCGGTGTTAGCTCAAACCGCCTGCAGCTATTCTTATACGATATGCCTACCGCATATGGCCTAGCTAAGCAACTGCAAAGTGTTTTTTCTCGTTACACCAAGGCGGGTTTCAAGTCCGCGACATAGGCACGAATAATGCCTCAAAGTCTAGGCGACCCATGTCCTCTTCCACAGAAAATCATTCGTGAGGAATCAAATACACTATATGCAAGCACGTTAGTGGAGTGGCCATACCTCCACATGACTTGAGTCATGTTATAGCGCTTAGCTCTCACAACATGGCATTCGTTGGGAAAAGGCGCGCATAGACATTGGAATATGCCCCCCGAATAACTCGCGGGCACAGACTAGCCTACACAGTCGGAATAGCAAAGTTGATTCTAGGTTCGTGGTCGAAAAACGTTTTACAGCTGCCTGCTCCGTTTGAAGAGTACTGGAGCTATATTATGCCAGCTCAACGCCTCCAACCACTCAATCATGCTCACCCTCTTCCAAGCTGTTTCCTCGGGTCGATGTCTAGCTCACCCTCCTTTTTACTATGCAACGCGTGCGGTCAGCCTGGTGTTTTCGAGTGTGCTAGGCATGTATCTTCTCTCGACGTCGCTGAGATCGACCTGACAACGCTGCCCACACAGCTGCTCATACATACGGTATTGCTCGTTGGCTTGCCAGGATGAAGACTCCATGGCCCATAGCCATCTATGTCCCCTGTTTACCGTACAGCCTATCTCCCCACCGCCTCCCGTCGATGCTCGGTCAGTCCATGGCATTTTACTACCGGTCGACCGCACTGCGCTCTGTTACACCACCGTCGACTTGCTTGGGAACCTGAACCCAACAGGCACGATGCACTGGATCCCTCAGTTAGAGAACATGCAAGGAGTGAGCGGATTTCCAGCATGCGCCGTTAGCCTTACAGGCGCGGATGGTAGACTGCTGCGCTTCCCTCTCCAGCTTCATTTCGAGATCGCACCCAACGTGATGATAGACTCTCCTACCCGACTAAACCAGTGCGCCCGAGCTCTAACGGGTGGAGCGGGCCATCCTTGGAAGGGGAACATTGTGGTGCTGAAGTTCAACGGGTCGAGAAGACGAGGATACATGGACGTTGAGGAATCCGACATACCGAGGATTGTAAACTTTCTACTCCGGTACCAGCAGACTGGGACCTAAGAGCTTAATTCTGTCTTTTCCGTGCATGTATGCGTCAACGGCCTGTTTTTTCTTGCCCGCTCGTTAATTCCCGCACTAGATTACTTATTTCAATTGCTTATGTTTCTTGTTACTCATATCTTCATACGCCTTGCCGGAAGCCTCAAATTTGCGAAATGCAAGGGGTAAAACATGGGGATTTCTGCTTTACAATTCCTGAGTCGGTTGAAAGATACTACAACCTACCCGGTCGCCGACAAAGCTACTGGCGAGCACTTGGGCGAATTACTGAAAAGCGCTTCTATGACAACGATATGAGAGGCAAGTTCCTTAGTTATGCGGCTACAGTATCAGTGTATCGGTTGATCAGATGAACCTTATTCATTTCATCATCAACAGATACGAAAGGCTAAACCCTCCTGGTGCCTCACGCGGTAAATCATCATAATATACTCTAAGGACTCCCGATGATGTGAGCTGCTATACCACCCCGGGGCTATAAAGGCTATCTGAATTCAGCAGTCGGAGGAGTAAGCTCGCTCGGCCATTACTGTAAATCCGCATTGCATCAAGAACGAACACATAATCAATTAGACTTAGATGGCAAGTACGAGGGCTTTAGATTGATGGTGGCCTGGATTCTGGCGTTGGGGCTTCTTTCGTGGAGCGCCACATCTCTTTACCCTATTGGTACCGTATTAGCAATACAGTAGATGTTCAGCTTGTGTGCAAAGCTGAACCATGGCTTAGCTAACTCGCGGGTACCGTGACCGAACTCCGAAGGGAGAATAGGAATGAATCAACCTATATTGCACTGGGTGAAATGTCTAAATAGCCTTGGGGGTTCCAATCGCAGTGACACTTCCATAAGATTGCAAGTACTCACGAGACACGACCACCGTTTGCATTGCATGAGCACACCGTTTAAAACGTGTACGGGATAACATAAAACACAAGGCCACAGTGGTATGGCTATAGCAGCAAAACCAAGCAGCAGAAAGATGGGAATTGTCGATCATGTGTCACAGTGATTGCAGACTAATGGAGCCGAGATGCCCCAGCTTTTGATTAATTACGTTAGCCGTCACGACAATCGTGATGGAGCCGGTATGGGCGTCTGCGTTAACCTCAAAACGTTTGCAGCTAGTCATATACGGCACGTACACCACATATAATTCCGAACCCTCTGCGGTGCTATAGCTAAAAAACGCAAAGCATTCGCCAGCGTTTGCTCCGTCACACTAGAGCGGATTTCGAGCCCGCAACTTGAGCATGATTTGGTTCTCAGCGTCTAAGCGATTCACTTCTTCTTCTGCAAGAAATTAGTCGTAACCAATCAAATATACTACATGTAACGCATGTGAGGGGAATGACTGTATATCCACAGTGCTGTAGTCATGCTATAGCGTCCAGCTTTCGCAATGTGGCGTTTGTTAGGCAGAGGCGCGCATAGACAGTAGAATATACCTCAGGAAGAATTCGGGGGCATAGACTAAGTTAGACGGTTGAAATGACAAGGTTGACTCTGGGACCGTGGTCGAAATATCTTTACAGTCAACTGCCTTGTTTGAAAAAGTGCCGGAGCTATATCATGCTAGCTAAACATCTTAAACTATCCAACCGAATTTACCCTCTTCCAAGTTATTTCTCCAGTTAGATGGCTAGCTCGCCCTCCTTTCCGCTGTGCAACGCGTGTGGCCAGTCTGGGAATTTTGAATGTGCTGGGCATGTATCCTCTCTCGACTTATGCTTGGGTGTAACTGACAATACTGCATACACAGCTGCTTGTACGTACGGTATTGCTCGTTGGCTTGTCAAGATGAGGACTCCATGGCTCATAGTCATCTATGTCATCTATTTGCTGGGCAACCTACCTCCCCACGACCTCCTATTAATATTCGGTCTGTTCGGGGCATTGTCTTACCGGTCGACCACACCACGCCCTATTACGTCAATGTCAACTTGCATGGCAGTTTAAGTCCCACGGGCACTATGCGATGGGCCCCTCAATTGGGAAACGTGCAGGGTTTGGGCGAGTTTCCACCAAGCGCTGTTAGCCTTACAAGCGTGGGCGAAAGACTGCTGCGTTTTCCTCTTCAGCTTCTTTTCGAAATTGGCCCTAACGTTATGAAAAGCTCCTCTGCTGAAATGAACCAGTGTACCCAAGCGCTAACGGGTGGGGTAGGCCACCCTTGGAAGGGGAACATTGTGGTACTCAAGTTTAACGGGTCGAGAAGACAGGCATACACGCACGCCGAAGAACCCGACATACCGAGAATTATACACTTTCTACTGCAGTACCAGTCGACCGAGATCTAAGAGTCTAATCTCGTTTTTTTTGTGCATGTATGCGTCGATAGGCTCCTTTTTCTTTTCTTTTCTTTCATTCGTTTCGTCTGTTGAAATAGACATCAATTTCCTTGTCTCCTGTAACTCTCCACTTCGCCCATCCGTTAATTCCTGTACTAGATTGCCCAGTTCAGTACGCTGTGTTTCTTTTGAATCAAATCTTCATACACCTCGCCAGATGCCTTGAACTTGATCAATATTAGGGGTAAAACATGAGGTTTTCAGCTTTCTAGCTCTTCAATCTGCGGAAGTGCCTCATACTCGACCGCCAATAAATCTACTAGCGAGCAGTTGAGAGAGTTACTCGATACTCCAAAGTACTCAAAAGCGCTTCTATGGCAACGATATAGGATACGAGTTCCAAAAGTCACACCGCTCAGCTATCCTATTTGCGCTGCTATCAGCGATTGTTTGACACTAGTTTGCCTTCTTGTTCTGGCTTGCCATTAGTTAGTTACAGGCCTACATAGCTAAGTGTACATTTTCAATATTCATAGTCGCTGACGGCCTAAGTCGTCACAAGCCTTGCGCGCCACGATATTTCTGAAACATGTGAACACCTGACCTGTTAGCGCCGTATTTGAAACGCAGCCTGCGGAGGTGCGCAAATGTAACATGCGCGGGGGGCAGTGAGTTGGCTCTTCACTCCAATCTCTTAGATGCGGTCATAGGCCTTTGCATGTACGTCTTCTCCACGCGCAAACGCCGGAAGCACCAAAGACGTGCTTATCACTAAGCTGCACAATCATCACCGCCCTGAGTGATTAAATGTATATTCTGTAGTTATCCACACCAGTGGGCGTCGGCGAGACACGCGTTGGGGTACCAGGAGACAATTTATTTATTTTATGACACATTTCATACCTAAGTGCCTAGAATGATACCTTTTGTTTTACACTGGTATCAATTTGTGGATCAAGCTGTAACACAGGTGCCCCTCTTATTGAAAGCCGTATGTCGATTTCCAATCTGCGTAGTATCCCTCCATATAACGTGTTTACATTTGCTCGCCTCCTCTCTCTACTCACATTTTTCCCTACTTCATGAACATCTCGCCCGATATAGTTATGTTAGCCACCTTGCATGCAGGCCGACATTATATCCTAACACCTTGACCACCCATTCACCACTACTATTGTACTGCTGAACTTCTCACTGTCTTTGCCCCCACCGTGCTCGACAAGTCAATTATCTGTCACCTGAGGCTTCTGATCCACTAAAGTGAGTTTGCCTGTTGCCCACCGCATGTAAGTTAGTAAATTTATTTAAGCAGAAGTAAATGACGTCGAGAATGTATTGGATACACGAGATGCTCTGTGACGAGGGGGGGGGGGGCAGAGAATAACCTAAGTAGCAATCCGTATCACTCATGCCTATTGAACTTATGAGCGCATTGCATTCATTTCGCTCGGGCTGTGCGCACGTGTGTTTCATGTTCGGCTTGCCAAAAATTCATGTCACTTTGGGCGTATTCGGTCCGTAGCGGTGAGAAACATCCTATTAGCGCACAGATAGCCCAAGATCGTGCGCTTCAATGTTCCGCAGTGATGGATCACCAGACGAGATCGCACGGCTGCGTGCTCGAAGCGTCGCGGGAGGAGTCAGAAAACGTGACCAACGGAACTTTACCTCGAGGGCCGCTCATTGCTCATTGTACAAACTAGCACCAAATATTGCCTATGCGAATTGAAGCAGTGAACGGCCAGATGTCTAAGGCAACTCATTACACAAGTTTGTTTAATAAAGTTAGCAAAAGAGCTTGTTCGGGGAGGTTTCACCTCCGATTAGATAACCAGGCTTTATTCAGTTGAGCTCGGCCTTCCTCCTGCCCGATTTTTGTGCGTGAGTAAAACTTGGGCATTCCGAACTTGCGCCAGTCCCAATGTTCCACCAGAACGTCCGTCTCCTTCGATTCACTAAGCTTGAAACAATCTACCTAAGCCACTAACCTCATTGACCATTTATATTCTCCTGAACTTCTGAAGTATGCTTGCTCAAGATGGTGGACCGTCATTTTTCACATACGAACTTGAAAGCTATGTAAGCGACCTTTATATCTACGAGAAAAGGGTATCTCATGGTAACTTTCCAACAACTTTACTTTTTACTCTTGGCATGCCGGGCGCTGATCGGCTGCCCCCATTCGATCTATGATACCAGTCCTAGGTTTATAATGTACCAACACGATTCATTCCGGAAGGATTTCAAGTTCGATGGAGCCTTTGACAGTATCTTGACTCCGTGGGGTACGTTGCGTCGCTAGCGAGCATCCGTTCTTTTCTTGTCGAGTCAAATATTTGTTGAAAAGGTGATACATGGCTCGGGAACGTCTAATAAACGATTTGTATTTTGGTATAGATTCATAGCATACATAAGGCTTGACCGACGACATAACCATAGTGTGAATGCACCCCCAGTTTGTCTAACCTAATGTCTGACTATTCAACCCACTCCGGTATATGCAATGCTTGTGGTCAGCTAGGGCAATTCCAGTGTAATGGGTAAGTGGTTGCCTCCATTGGGTAGGAGCTCTACAAAAACGTTTATTTCTCACGGTGCTCCAGAGGGCTGCGGAAGGGGGGGTGGTGGCTCCCGGGGTCCCAAGCGCCCGGGAGCCCTCGGAGCGCTTGGGAGTCCGTGAGCCCCATGCTCCAGAGAGCTCCTGAGCGCTCCCAAGCACTCCCGAGCCTGGGAGCTACCCCCCCTCTTCTGTAGCCCTCTGGAGCACTAAGAGATATTTACATTTTTGCTGAGAGACCTAACTGACATTACTGGTGGACTAGATGTTTTTCTATCTGTTGGCCTGCAAGACTAATATCATTGCGAAGGGGAACATAGTGATTTTCAAGTACAGAGGATTCTGTAGGCAAGGGGATGTGAACGCCAGGATACGTGATATATTTGTGATTTGGCACTTTTCGGTTCAGCATCAATTACGTATTGTAACGCAAAAAGTATCATCGTATCTGCCAGATGAATGTATGTGGTGAATCTCTGCTATTTTTTTGGATATTTGCCCACCATGCGGATGTACACGATGCATGGTCGATCTAAGCTTTCGTTTGTCTCACCCAATTCGCATGCATATAATCGGATTATTCCTAATATTACTATTACAATGTTTACTCGTAGCAATTGTCCGATCGGGCCGCTTTAATAGAATAAATTGATAGAAAATCAGCGGGCTTGACTTGTTTTAGCACATTGAGAAAGAGCCTAGGGGGCTCCACGATTTTTGTAGAATATATATGTTAGTTTGGTTAGTACGTTTGGTATGGAGCCAAGGCGAAACAATGAAATAATTCAAATTAACTGAAAGTGCCGATTGAAATACACCACTAACCAAACGCCCCCTTCCTAGCCACTCGCGGTGCACACAGCTCGCGTTCCAAGTATGCCGATAAGTTCACATCCTTGTGTACCGCACCACACTGAAACTCACCTCCGTCATATAATCATAGGTAATTGAGTTGGAACACGTTCGTATTCACGAATAAAAAGCTGAAAAGCAGGAGAACCTGGGGTACCAGTGCTGTTAGCTGTGACTGTATCTGAGTCAGAGGTGGATGTATAGTATATACGTAAATGTAGTATTATCGCACAAAGTGTGGTGCAACACAGCTCGCGGAGGGCAACAGTCTTCCCGGTGAGAATTGTGCACCCGTGGCGTTGGGTGGCACACCGGCGTCATCGGCATCCCGAACTGCTGGACTAAATGAGAGATCGTTACAGCCAGCTGAAGGAGGCCAAACCATGGCTGGCCATGGAGGGTGGGACGTCAAGGAAGGCGTGTCAACGGGATGGAAATCGAGCGGCAGTGTCGAGCCGAGGAACGAGGAACGAGCTCTGAGGCTGTGCGGTGGGAAACTAGTCGGTCCAAACGCTGGGCTGCTCCCGCGCTCAGTACTGACCATGCCGCCCTGCGTCCCAGTCTCCAATTACCATGTGGGTCGAGTCGGTAAAACTTGATAGGTTCGACAACAGCTTCCGTAGATGAAATCCACATGGTTTACAAAACGACTTGCCAGAATATGTACGCGAACAATAATTATCCAGTTTTTAGATGACTGTATGCGTAGGTGTTTTACCGTTCGCCCCAAATCTTTATATATCCAAGTATAAGGAGCAGGGTGGACCCGCGGAGGAGAAATTCTAACGCGGGTAGTGCTGGTGCTGGGGAACCGAAGTGGAGTGACGGGAAGACGAGGAAATTATTCAGGGATTTCGAGGTGAGTCTCTACCCCAGGTATTCTAATACCAATGATAAATAGCTGCCTCACATAGGCTTTCAGTACAGAATGGGGTCCTTTGGACCTGAGAATCTCCCTCGATCTCTCACGCGACGCGAACACAAACCTGGTACCGCGCTCTATCCTCCGTCAAACACGGTTCCGACGTTAGTTCAGGCAGCACCCTGCACCCCGCCAGTCACACCAAATACACCAAAATCAGAGTCACAACCAAGCCTAACCCAACGCCTATATCTAGCCCATCTAAAAATCCGCATTTCTCCACGCCCAGCTGGGTTAGGAGCCTGTAGATAGGGCGGCTATGTGGGAACGGACACTATAGAACAGTGTCAAATTACGGACAAGTTCGTCTAATGTAGCATCTACATACACACCAGCCAGCCGTCCGCCACTAGTTCCATCTCACTGTCTACAATTAATGTGTCTCTCAGACGTAGGTAGTCCGCTTAGGGGATCGTACGGTGCTATATGGTCGTTGTTCAACGTAGTCGCTGGTTTAAACAAGGATCAGACTACGGAGGTATAGTAGGGCTACAACAAATATGAAGAGAGGAAGACGGTACTTTATTTTTTGTCCCAACAGATACATGGAGTGTGACTTGTTAAATGATAAGACAGATTCCCTCCAGAAATAGACATGAATGCGAGCTTCTCCCGAGATACATAATAAAAATGGCTCCCATACAAACCTCTAAAGTTAAGGTGACGCTAAACGTTGCTACGCAGCACCCCTCAGAAGCCACTGGGCACTGAAAGGCCAACTAACTGTAGCTACTTCGGAGGCTAAGACCACCGAAACTCAGAAACCAGGAAAAAATCAACACTGGTCTTCAATTTTGTGTTTCACGCGTCCTATGAATTAATAGGCACGCAAGGAAAGTCCAAGAATGAGGGATCCCAATAAGCTCCAGTGTAGGCGGAGGTTACTTCCGATTGTAAGCATATCATCACGTGACGTCAGGGTGCATGGGTCATCGGCGAACACTATGCAAGTGTGGCGGAGTGGTGGCGGAGTAGAGGTACCCCGGATCTTTGATCGACTCCATTGCGTTAGTCAAGGTCATAAGCACCGTTCGTGACTAGCAACAAACGGTATGCATGCCATATATGGTTCCACGCCAAGGCATGCCATCCAAGCTGAACGATTACAAATGCCTATTATAGTGCTTCACCCGTAACACGAGGTCGGATTTCTGGCACCCGACACAGATGCAAATGGGGCGGTGGCTGGACAACCTACACCCTCCTTACCCCAATCCACTCGCAAACGAGTCAATTATTATGTCTATACGACAGTGTGAGAATATTTCGCCCCGGAGCCTCAACGAGCTTTCGCAATACGCTTTTTACTATGCAGGAGTGTAGAAAGCTGGTGAAGCGCACCGCTCTGGTAAACGCAAATAGCCTACACGAACAAAAACTACGTTGAAGCTAGGACAGTGCTCGGGATATGTTTACAGCCGATTATCTCGTTTGTAGGGAGTGGGAGTATATGAGCCAAATCAATGCTTTCAACTGTTGGATCACGCCCTCTCTAACTATTTGCTCGGTTATACTTATGTCCAACTCCTTGTTTCCCCTAACTGTATGCAATGTATGTGGCCAGCCTAGTCGCTTTCAGTGCGAGGGGCATGTGTCTTTCCTTGAAGCAGCGTTACAGTTCAGCTAATGTGCCTGCTAGTTGCTCGTACGTTTCGTATTGCTCGGCACTTTGCCGAAACGAGGACTCTGTGGCCCATGCCTACTTGTGCTACCTCTTTGCTGGGCCCCCCACCACGCCACCGCCCCCCGCCGATATTCGATCCGTTCGAGGCATCGTCTTGCCAGTAAACTGCCCTGAGCCGTACTACACCACTATCGAATTGCATGGTCACTTGAGTCCAACGGGAATCATGCACTGGACTCCTCAGTTGGAAAGTATACAAGGCTCAAGGCGCTTCCCAGCAAGCCTCGTTTGCCTCACAGGGGTAGACGATAGGCTGCTACGCTTCCCTCTCCAGCTCCATTTCGAAATCGCGCCTGGCATTATGGGCAATTCTTCGGCCCAACACAACGAATGTGCCCAGGCGCTGACGGGTGGTACAAACCACCCTTGGAAGGGGAACATCATAGTTCTAAAGTTCAATGGGTCGCGAAGGCAAGCATACATGGACGCGGTAGATTCTGATGTGTCGAGAATTGTGCACCTTCTACATCGGGACCAGTAGCTCGAAGTCTTTGGGGTTTTTTTTCGTTCTCTCGGATTTATACTTTGATGCACTATAAGTATTTTGTTTCGTCTAGTACAAGAGACATTTCTGGAGGGACTTACTTCTTGTATGATGTACCTCTACTCTGATTATTGAGTCCTGTTCCTGGCCGCTAGATTAAACTGCTCGGTGTTCTTATGTTTCAAATCTTCGTGCACCTTACCAGGACTCTTGTACACAAATTGAGACGCTAGTCGGACCCTCCAATTGTTAAGTCTATCGGAAGGCATAAGATATGGAGAGGGTTTCAAAACCCGGACAACCGGATTATCTTATTTATATAAGCACTACAAATGTAACCATTGTCGCCCCAGAGCTCTAACAGTCTGAAGAATTAGACTCGCTATTCTACCGATACAATACTACGATATCCAAGCTCTTAAACTGTCAGCAACGTGTGGTATGCTGCCTTAGTCGATCAGCGGTCATGTATTCAGCAATTGAAAGCTATTTCAGCGATGCTATTGGATCACGTATTCAGATGTATTGCGATAATATTGTTCTGCACTGTATCGATCGTATGCTTGCTGACTAGGAATATACGCCAGTAGGTCATAGACTGTCTTTTTCCCGCCCTTACTCCCATTGTGTAAGATGTTGTTTAGTGATACCAAAAACCGGGCCTTCAAGTCACGGAGCTCCCCTCTCCGGGCACATTGAAATTATACAATACATATGAACGGCGATGAAATCCTCAGAAGCCCCTATACGCATGTTACAATTAAAACTTTAAGCATCGGGGTCAAGCTTGATTAAGGAAGGATGCTTCAAAAGCCACTTCTCACTCGCCATAAATATTAATGCAAAAAAAGCCGTGCATATAACCTGGTTGCGTAGAGCAGTCAACAGGCCAAGAGAACTGGCCGTACAAGCCCGGTTCCACATATGGTGAAGGGAGGAAGTTCGAGGAAGTCTCCTTTTAAAGCGAATTACTCAGCCGAGGCTCGGGTTTTCCACTTCCGATTCGCGTGTGTGAGTAAACATCTGACGCTCCGGTCGTCGTGTTCCACCAGAACTATTGACTTATCGGATCTGCTGAGCTCAAACGAACGATCTACATGAAACATAGGGTTAATTAGCCATTTATACTCCATTGGGTTTCGGGTGTACGTTCGTTCAATCTAGGCGGACATCACCCTCCTGCCTGCGGACTGGATTTCCGATATGAAGCAACTGAGATGTCTGCATCATAAGGGCGGTTTGCGGGGACCTTCCAGTAACCTTAAAATTTCTAGGTTTTATTATGTCACACGTCCCCCGATTTGGCTCAGTCCGTCGATCTGTGATTCTGATCTTGCGAGCTGACGAGACTTGCGCCGGGGGCGGTGCACGCTCGGTACGACTTTCCATAGTACTTTGGCGTTGCGGGGCGTGCTACAATGCTGGGGGAGCGTGCGATTAGCACTAATTACGATGGGCCTTACTCAAAACTTGATACATGGCCCGGGAACGGTTCATAACCGATGGGCATTTGGGCGTAGGTTCATATCGTATATAATGCTCAGTGAACGCCACAGACTACGGTACGGACTTTTGACGAGTTTATCTAGTCTAATGTCGGATTATTCATCCCTTCCCAGTATCTGTAATGCATGTGGCCAGCAGGGGCAATTCCGATGCCCTAGGTAAATAATCTCTTTAACGCAGTAAATGTCCTCACTGATGTGCCGGCGAACTAGGTGCATGTCCGTCTGGTACTGCTCCCCCCTATGCCAGCATCACGATTCTATAGCTCATAGCCAACTCTGCACTCTTTTTGCCGGCACGACTATTGACGACCAATTCGACACAGCCACGTCATACTCTCCTTCACCCTCCCCGGAGCTTACCCAATCCGATTCCCCACCTATCCATGGACCACCTCCTTCAACCACCCATAACGTGTGGGCTATTGTTCTACCAGTTGGCTCCGCAGAACCCTACTTTTCGCTCGTACAAGTCCATGGTCACTTAGGCCCGGCTGGTGTCATGCAGTGGACTCCTCAGTTGAGCCATATCGAAGGCACAAACGGCTTCCCAGCCAGTACCGTTAGCCTCCATAGCCTACGAAACAAGTCACCACGCTACCCCCTACAGTTCCATTTCGAGCTGCAACCCGATCTTATGCCCACCTCCAGTGCTATCGCACCAAACGAATGCGTGCGCGCTTTGGCTGGCGGGACTAGTCATTCTTGGAAGGGAAACATCGTGGTCTTCAAGTTCAACGGCTCGCGGAGGCAAGGATACATGAATGCCGGGCAACGTGATCTACGGGTGATTCAGCACTTCCTGGTTCAGTATCAATCGCATATAGCTACGTGAAACGGGCCGTCTCGTATAACAAATGAATGTACGAGGTTGAGGGGTGATTATTTATTGCTCGGGTACTTGTATGTTGTATGAACGTGTAGCATACATCGTGGGTCTGTTTTTACGTTTTTTTCAACCAATTTTCATGAATTCAATCTATTTATTATCACCATTACCACGTTCGCGATTACCCAGTGGTCGCATGATCAGCCCTCTTTAAGAGACATACGGAGCCCGCACCCATATGCTAGCGGGTTCAGAGCCTCATGACTAAGGTCTCACCATACGTATATCATACCCAACAACCCTCGCCATGTAATTCATAATCCAAAAAACACACATCGCAATATAAAAATATACCAAACCATAAAGTTACGAGCAAGCAGCCCGCATCCACGGAACATAGAGCTCAGGAGCCCAAGGGGGACACAGGATGGGATCAAATCTTTCAAAGCGAGCAAACTCGAAGGCCAAAGCCCACAAACAAAAAGAAAACAAAGAAGAAAAAAAGGATTGAGCAAGGATTAAAGCTGGCAGTGGTTGACATCGGCGGCTGAGCAAGAGAGAGCATGGCACCCTAGGTATTGAAGTCGAGCCTGGACATCATGTCACATCACGTGCCCGAGGGAAGCTGCCCTGAAACCACTCAGAGTTCGTTGTACAGTACGTATTAATACCAAAAATCGTGCTTATGAATTAGTTTACTAAGGCAGTGAAGAAGCCAAGGGATTTGACTGTACAGGCCCGATTCAACCACGGTGGGGAAAATAAGCTTGAAGGGTCACTTAAGGCTCGGACTTCCTGCCGCCCGATTCCTGTGCAGACCCTGATCCCACATCCGCACCGCACTCGGCCCAAATCACTGACATAGTAAACCCACTGCCTAGGGGAATGATCTGGGCTGGACATGGTCCAAATCGCGCACTTTTATTCTCTCGAATTTAAGTGTATGTTTATTCAAGCTGGCTCAATCGTCGTGCGAATGAACCTTCGGTACGACTTCGAGAATACAACATGTGGCGCTCTTTCGGTGGTTTCGTATTGTGCTCGCGTCGTGTAGCTCATTCACTCGTAGGCCGAGCCCGACTCGTAATCTCGACCTTGCAACTTGGCAAGGACCCGCTCTAGGGGCAGTTCACCCTGCATGTACTCGGGACAGTATCTGCACGCTGCGGTTGAATGCTGCGGCGCTGGGTGAATCTAAGCTTAGTACTCACCAATATCCTACTCTACTCAGAAGCTGACACACGGCCCGAGAATCTTCGGTAACCAACTCTCACTTTCGCATAGACCTACGCATATATAACACTCAACCGGCAGGGCGAACTACGGTGCGAACGTTTGACGAGTTGGTCTAACCTAATGTCAAGCTGTTCGCCTTTTCCTAATATCTGTAACGCATGTGGCCGGCAAGGACAGTTCCAATGCTCCAAGTAAGCAATCTCCTCAGTCCACCAAAGATCCTCACTGACTAGATTGGCGGACCAGGTGCCTATTAATCTGGTACTGCTCTTCTCTATGTCAGCATTACGATTCCGTGGCTCACGATCAATTATGCCCTCTTTTTTCCGGTCCAACTATTAGCGGCCAGTCCGCCTTAGCCACCTCGCACTCCAACTTATTCTACTCCGGGCCTATTCGATCTAATTCCCCTACCTATCGACCGCCTCCTGTAGTCACCCGGAGCATTCAGGCCATCGTCCTTCCCGCCAACTGTCCGAAACCCTATTTCTTACTCGTACAAGTTCATGGTCACTTGAGCGGGGCGGGCACCATGCAGTGGACCCCTCAACTTGACTTTATCGAAGGCACGAACAACTTCCCGGTCAACGCCGTTAGTCTATATGGCGCAGAAAATAAACCCCTACGCTACCCCTTGCAGCTCTACTTCGAGCTACACCCCGACCGGATGACCGATTCCAACGCCGTCGCAGCAAACGAATGCGTAGGCACTGTCGCTGGTGAGACCAATCACCCTTGGAAGGGGAACATTGTGGTTCTCAAATACAGCGGATCGCGGAGGCAAGGATATACGAACGCCAAGGAATGCGACATACGTGCGATTCGGTACTTCTTAACCGAGTACCAACCGCATACAGCCACATGAACTACGATATCTCATCTGACGGACAATTTATTTATTTATTTATCGCTCGGACGCTTGAACACTATACGGACGCATTGCATGTATTCTGGATCTGGCTCCTACATTCTTCCCAACGAATCTATATGTACATAATCTATTTATTCTCGTCATGATACTTCTATAGTCATTCATAGCAATCACAGATCGATGTAGCAGAGCTTCTGCTGGTTCAGCCGGCCAGAAAAAGCTGAGAACTTTCTCTCACTTCTCTTTACACCACTGGAGAGGAACGGGGACTCCTATCAGAGTTTTTGTCGAGATAAACAAGCCTAACCCGAACAAGTTCAACAGAGAAATTAATAATAATAAATCTGATGGTACGACTCAATTCAATAATAGTACCAATCAGAATAATCATTCGATTCGACATTGCTCGCCTGACCATTTACTACGTACGCCGCTCACATCATGCACAGCAAGTTCATAAATCATGACATATCGTCTCATCATTCATACATCACACCCCACCTCGACTCCATAACTCCATAATGCAAAAATCATACACCACAATACAAAAAACCCAAAACCATAAAGCTACAAACAATCATAACAACCGTTCATGATCACACGAACGAACGAAAAGCAGAAAAGCACGAAGAGAACACGGGACGAGCTGGGATGGATACAATCGTTCAAAACGGACCAACCTAAAAGTCAAAATCCACATGCACGAACGGACGAGATAAGTTTAGGAAAGCATGACGAGGGCCAGCCGCGATTGACGTTGACGGTCGAACGAGAACGAGAACATGACGTCGACAAAATAAATCAAGGTGGATGCGCATGATGGTGACGTCACTGTGCCTAGGCATGACGGACATAAGCCATAAGCTCCGTTACGTTACGTGGGCTCGGCCCCGGCGCTTAGGTTGAGCAAGGTCAAGTGTTCAGTGGTTGTTGGTGGTGCTGGAAGAAGATGACGCGGCACCGAACACACGACGTAATCGTCGACGCCAATGGAACACAGAGAAACGGATACGGAGCGTGAGGGACTGCCAGTGGCGCCGGACCGAGTATCCGCACGACGGCCTGCATACAAGCCAAGTATCGTTAGTTAGGAGTTCTGAAGCGAGAAACGGCGGCGTAGAAACTCACGTCCACTCGTCTTGGATGGATTCGTCGTAGGAGCGTTTGGTTGGCTTGTACCCGCGCACGGAGGCCGAGGAGGCGCTTTCGGCCTTGGACTTGGACTTGGTGCTGTGCTTGGGCCTTGCGTGGATCTTCACCGATGAAGGAGCGGACGCCGAGACCGAGGCTGGGTTCGGAACGTGGATCTGGGCTTGCGCGTACTTGCCCTTGGAGGACGCAGGACTCGAGGAAGGGGTGTGAATGGTGTCGATGGTAGAGGAGATGACCTCTTCCCGCCTCCATTCCTTCTCGTCCCATTCCATTCCAATAAATTCCGCATATCCATCTTCCGCCTTTTCTGTCGTGCCCTGCCCGCTTTTTCCCGAAGAGCCGTACCCAGGCGGACTCGCAGCTGCGTGTAACCTCGACCACTCTATTACCGACTCGGCGTCCGCATCAACGTCCATTCCTTCCTCCTCGTCCGATTCCTCCTCTTGCTCCACGGAATAGGAGTATCTTGTAGTAGTAAAGTCCGCGCATCCAGCAAATACGCTTGGCGCAAACGGGCTCCCGCCCTCCGAACTCCGTCCACCGCGCGTGCTCGTCATGCTCCCGCGCCGCGTCCGACTAGATCGGGTAGGTGAGGCGGGAACAGCAGGGAACATTCGGTAGTCGGGATCATGCGCTACACCACACTCGTCAACGAACACTTTAGCCTGGGTATGTCCAACGCCCGAATAAGCCGGGTCAAGGACAAATGCCCGTGCCTCAGCCGCCGAACGAGACCGGGACGAACCCGCATGTGCAAACGGGGATGCGTGCGAAAACGAAGTAGTCCGCAAATGCGAATGCGAATATGGGTGTGAGTGTGCGAAGGGGCGAGAGCACGATAGCGAGTGCGTGAGAGAGTTGGAGCGTCGTGAGGAGTGTGGATACGACAATGTGGATGCGGAGCGGTATGGTCGCGCGCGTTGGAGTTGAGTTTGGGTTTGGGCGTCGCCGGCGTAAGAGGGTCTCGTTGAGGGTGTTTCCCCTGTTGTGCTTCGGCGAAAACGTTTAGAGGGACGAGGGGCGTCGAGGGGCGTCATAGTTAGGGAGGCCATTCGAATCGCGGGGATCTAAGACTCGGTGTTCAACCTGCGTTTGTTTTGTAGGTATTGTTTCCGGTAGAGCTCGGCCTCGATCAAGTGTAGTCGCGAGCGCAGGGACTAGTACAAGCAAGCGAGGGGGTGATTTGAGAACCAAGTTGTCTCGAAGTGCTGGAGTGGATATATATACGCTCCCGACGAACGAGTTGAGGTGATGGAGTGAAGTCGGGCCGGACAGCGACAAGGCGGACAAAGAACAGACCCCCGTGGAGGTGGAGTTGCAGTGATTGAACGCGCAAACAGTCCAGACAAGAGTGGTGCGCCAGAAAAGCAACCAAGCTGAGGGCAAGAACGGAGATATAGAGCACAGCGG
>JANWGL010006805.1:1108-12045 GCA_025200755.1 Ceratobasidium sp. C01 | reverse complement strand
ATATGTTATGCAGCCGGTGTGTACATACTAATCGAGCGGGTGGATGAACGACTACTGATATTGCGATGGGACATGATATGCAGAATGTCCGTACAGACTAATTCGAGCGGGTGGACGAACGACTGCTGATAATGCGATGGGATATGTTATGCAGAATGTGCGTACAGACTAATTCGAGTGGGTGGACGAACGACTGCTGATAGTGCGATGGGATATGTTATGCAGCTGGTGCGTTCAGACTAGGTCGAGCGGGTGGACGAACGACTGCTGATAGTGCGATGGAACATGTTATGTAGCGGGTGCGCACAGACTAATCCGAGCGGGTGAACGAACGACTGCTGATACTGCGATGGGATATGTTATGTAGACCGTGCGTATAGACTAATTCGAGCGGGTGGACGAACGACTACTGATAGTGCGATGGAACATGTTATGTAGTGGGTATGTACGGACTGATTCGAGCTGGCGGGCGAACTACTACTGAAAGTGCGATGGGATATGTTATGTAGCTGGTACGTACAGACTACTTTGAGTGAACGAACGACTGCTGATGGGATATGTGATGTAGTTTGTGCGTATGGATTAATTCGAGTGGGTAGACGAACGACTGCTGATACTGCGGTGGGATATGTTATGCAGCAGGTGCATACAGACTAATCCCAGTGGGTGGACGAACGACTGCTGATAGTGCGATGGGATATGTCATGCAGTTTGTACGTACAAACTAATTTAAGCATGTGGACAGACGACTGCTGATACTGCAATGGAACATGTTATGTAGCGGGTGCGTACAGACTAAATCGAGCAGGTGGACGAACAACTGCTGATAGTGCGATGGGATATGTTATATAGACCGTGCGTACAGACTAGATCGAGCGGGCGCACGAACGACTGCTGATATTGCGATGGGACCTGATATGCAGAATGTGCGTACAGACTAATTTGAGTGGGTGGACGAATGACCGCTGATACTGCGATGGGATGTGTTATGCAGAATGTGCGTGTAGACTTATTCGAGTGGGCGGACGAACGACCGCTGATAGTGCGATGGGGTATGTTACGCAGATAGTGCGTACACACTAATTCGAGCGGCTGGACGAACGACTGATGATATTGCCACTTGAACACTACGTGCACGCGCCATCTGCACGCTAACGCGAATATGTCGATGAACAAACATTAATATCATTTTGGTGCTGGGTGCTACATAGTTGGTACATGCTTTTATCATTTGCAAATTTGGGTCTCTTAACCTGCTCATTCCTAAAGGAGGTCAGCCTTTACCCACATATGCCTCACAAACATTGGTTCACCAACCCCAATTCCTGCTCGTCCTCGCCTCATCACCTTATTACCGATCATACGGTCGGTTCACATATCTCCCCTCCGCTGCTGGCCTTTCGATTGACAGTTTATTCCCTCTCACAGCCTTATTCCTTCGATACTATGACGCTTTCTTTTTCAAACCCAAATAATACAACTAGTCTGTACGTCCTTCACTCATTACAGTCCTGTTCTTCCATCGTCCTAATATGTGCCTTCATGGTTTCATAAGTTGGTTTGTTCTGCTTAGCCAATCAAAGGCTTCGTTTTGACGTTAATAAATTGATTGGCCCCGTACAGCTAGTTAGTATAACTCCAAGTTTTTCTTTAACCTCTCATAATTGTATTCTTATGTCTTTCGTTGCTCCGCCAGGGTGTACGTCAAATCAAATCATATCTAATTAGTCTTTGCTCTTGCTTCTCTTTTGAATTTACCAGGAGGTACGTTCTTACTTTACCGATTGCTCTTGCTTAACTTGATTATTTTACTCAGGAGGTGAGTATGAACAGGCTTGTCCTGCTATCACGAGTTCAAATTGCGTTCTCTGACCTCAAAATCAGAAGGTTCGCCCCCTCTGTTCGTAGCTGATAACCATTTAATATTTGAATCTACCTATCCATATCCCGCTCACCGCCACAGAAAGTAAATCAATCTCCATCTTCTTGTTTGCAAACTACCCCTGTTAATTTTGGTTCTAGTTGGTGCGTGCTATGACCATGACCCTCCTAGCTCACGATACCGATAGTTATCTCTGTAATAATCTTTCCGACCCTCAGCGAGTAAGTCTTTTGATCCCTGGTTTTCGTTGTTTCTATACTTCTCCCTTGTCTGCCACCAGTTGGGAGCTGGCACGCCATCGGATCCATTCTCTTTCCACGATACCTCGAGCCAATTGCCGTTCGAGAAGGTGAGTTCAACCCAGCCCAGTCACCAACTTTCGACCCCTGGAATAACTTTTGGAAAACTAGACGCCGCAAAAAGTAAGGACCTCAAATAGTGCAAGCAAAGACGTTCGAATTTCTACTTCTTCGTAAGTGTGGTATGATACACACTCCGTCCGCTACCTCACGAGTCTCCGCTTTTCATTGTTGACAGCCAGACGCCAATCGTGACTACGGATACATATGTCTCATTCACATTGCCTGCGACAGCCATCTCATTGAAGGACTTGTCTGCCATGGCCTGCGCCCACAACCGATTTGGGGACGCATATATCCTGTCCATTGGCGACTCGTCAGACGCTAGTGATCATCGCCATTCCCTCGACATCTTCTCTTCCCTACCTCAGCAACCTTCTCCGGTTGTAATTCGTCTTCAGATTCCGGCCGGGGCAATACCCTCCAGCGGGCAAATGGGGACCTCTTGGTATCACATGCACAACTCCGTGTCTTTCCATCCGCACAAGATGGTAGCATCAACAATATACAAGACACGTCATATATTTTCCGATATCAAACCAACTCTCCTTTTCCTTTGCCGAGCCTTAGCGTTGTTTTTCCAAGCAGCCGAGTCGGACCAGAGTATTGTAAGCATCTTCTTTTGAGCTTAATGTTGAGATCAATTAAGTCGGACTACATTGACAGACTGGCGAAATGTTCTGCCGCATTATCTTGGATGTCATGAAGAAGAAGTTTCATTATCAACCCGAGGGAAGAGGAGGCGAAGCCCGATTGCGAGATTACATTGTTGATCGTTTCTGCGAGTTTGGTCATTCGTAGGTTGGGGAGTGATAGAACCGATTGGATTGGAGGCCGAAAGAAAATAGCGGGGTAGACCAACGGCGGGAGGTGTTGGAGGAAGGGCGAGGAAGCGGGGATATGGTTAAGGGGCTAGGAGACTGGAGGAACAGGGAATTGGTTCTGATGGCGTTTTGGAAAGTGCTCGACTACTATTTATGTCGCTTTGCAGGCCTACTATTTATGTCGCTTTGCAGGCTTAGCGCAACATGCACTGCATATGCAGTGTAGAAATATTTTATCTCGAGTGCTGTGGGTAAAAATACTGTCCGAAGCCCTATACAGACGCCACAACACACAAATGTCTAGAAAAGAAAATACAGACACATGGTATTAACATACAGGATCGAAAAATCACAACCGACTTTCACAAAGCAACAGCGGTCAAGGCTACCTATGCCCACGTATCGAACCCGTTTGGCTGATACGCCGCACTCCCTAGATATACACTAATCGACCGCTCTCATTCCAGAGTCCTCATCTTCAGCTTCGTCCACCTCTCCTCTTCAACCTTTGTAGACGTGTACTTCCAGAGAATACAGTAATAGGTAATTCGCACTTGAGTCTCCGGCTTCCGCTTCGTCCACTTCTCGTTGAACACACCCGGATGAGTCTCTCAAACCGAGTCCACTCCCTCCTCAACCGTAGCACTAGATCCCATACCGTCCAACGCAACAGCCTCATTCGAAGCCATGTCCCCATCCACACGTCCCCTCCCCCCCAGCAGCCCGCCTTCCCCACGGGCTTTGCCCCTATTCTTCCTCTCCGAACGGACTCCAAAGCGCCAAAATCCTCGCGATCCCAGGAATGAAACTCGCCATCGACGTCGCCCTCCTATGTCCCGCTCCCTGTCCAATCGACTGGTCGAAGGTGACTGGAGGGGCACTAGCCAGTAACGCAGTTGACGGTCTAGCGGAGAACGACCCAGCTAAACCTGCAGACGCGCGCACGCTCCCGTTTGATACTAGTGATGCGAACATGAGCCAGAGGCCGACGCCGGATGCTGTACGGGAACAAATTCTAGGTCGAGTCGCACCGATTTCGACTTGCCCGCCGCCAACGACTCGACAGCGTATATCCGCTTCGGAGGCGCGTTATGTTACTGCGGGGCCGGCGAAAGAAAGTCCGAGTGTTAATGAACCCGTGTGCTGAGCGCGCGAGACCAGAATCAGAGCCGAGCCCTCTTGTACGTCGGGAAGGGTGGATGGTGTGTCGGAGGAGAATGGAGAAGAAGAGCGCGACATTGTGGACAGCGGTGGTATGTTCGAACTCGGATAGAAGGTTCAAGCATGAAACGGGGAGCACCCGGCCGAGACTGGGGCGAAGGTCACGACCAGGTCCGAATGGAGATATAGTAATATTGTCGAAGTTATGAGGGTAAGAGACATGGGAGACGTAGATGTAGAAGGTGTGGATGAAAAGCGCCGAGCGAGAGAGGATATTATTGCGAACGTGCCGTCTAGAGCTGCTGACGGATTACGAGTGGGAGAAGAGAATGTCACTTGTAGTATGTGAGAGGTGAAGCAGATGGACTGCAACTGAACATGTAAATTCAGGCTCTAAGGTCCGGACATTCAACTCACGGCGCGAGGGAGTTTGAGTTCCAGGCATCCCCATTCCATTCAGATCAAAACCGGAACCGTCTTCATCTTGGCCGTCCACCAGCTCAAGGGTGTATAAGGTAATCGCGGGATTGGATGTACCCTATTCCAGTTCGTTGGCCTCCTCTACCCTAGGTATTTCTGTCTTGTCACCTTCAGTGGAATAGATGGTGACGCCGAAACCAGAGAGTATTTCGGCGACACGGGTAAAGTCGAGTCACCTAGTCCAGGGCCCATGGGCGGGCTCGTCACCCTCTTCTCGCTGGGCGAGCTCATTGACCTCCTGTGCCCTCTGCTCCTTGCATACGCCCTAGCTTGGCCATCCGACATCGCTCGAGACATGGGCGGTGGAGGAGTCCGGAGAGTAGGAGCAAGCCGAATACGCGTCAGTCAAATAGCAAAGGTCGCATTCACACCGTTGTAGCAGTAAGAAATACTAGGTCCCATCGTCTCTTTCTTCCGTTTTATATTGGCGTCGCCAGCTTGTTCGCCCACGACAACTAGAAGACGCGAACAGCGTAACCCACCCACTAGGGGTCGGCGTTGACATGGATAGCAATAGGACTCGGGCCTGATAAATATTATATGGCGTCATTGAGCTCTGAGCGCGTCATAGTCGCCTAGTACACCACTGGTTTGTTGCTGGTTGAGGTTCAGATCACGAAAACCAAATGACGTCCCATTCAGGAACGGTCAGCTGAGTCATGCAGGGATGAACAGGTGATGTGTCAGCACAACGCTTGCCTCGGTCCAAACACTTCCCGCTCCCTCCTCCACTATTTGGCGTACCCTTCGTTCCAAGACAAGCACTTCCTCCGACGCACCGCACACTTTCATATTCGCCACGGAGTCTATTCGATACGTAATGGAGCAGCGACACCCCTCCTTCAGACGGTGGAGACTCTGTGGGAATCGGCAGACGTGGCGCATAACATAGTGCGCGAGGTAAAAAACTAGATGATCGAACATGGACTTAACGCAAAGACAGCTACAATTTCTACCATCACGATAGGTGATAGCATTGATGACGGCCTACTAGAGACCTGAAGAGTGGCAGAGCAGAATTAGGAGGCCGAGAGGATTTCGTTCGAAGCGATTGGTATGCACGTTGGTACTAGCCCTGTCAAACGGTAAGCACGTGGTTTTAATCTTAGCACGATACTGACGCAGGACTCCTCGAGATTCGTGGTCATTTTTGACACCGTCGACTTCATATTAAAGCCATTCGAACAGTAGCCCGGGATCAGCGGGTGGATAACCTACGATCCCACATAGGATACGAGAACTTTGTCCAGACTATTCGTTGATATTTGAACAATCCAATATCTAAATAGTCCACTTCCCGCAAAACACTCTCCTTCGAACCTCTCGCTCGAATACTTGTATACCTATTCGCGCGGCCCAAGGCGAAAATGGTGCGTACTGGTGATGCCTTGCGTTGACTACAATTTACTAATCGCATTAACCTTACAGCCCCCGAAGGAAAAATAGTTACACCTAGGAGCGACGTAGCTTGATAAGTGGGAAAACTTATTACGAATGCTCTTTATTATGAAAATTCGCGCTACGGATGGTAAGAAGAGCGGGAGGGTGTTCTTATTCGGCACTCCTACATGCGACAACCCCAAATAGGGTGGCCTCGCTAGAGCGTAGTCGAACAGTGTTGTGAAACAGTTAAAGCAGTGCCCACAAAGGACTATCTGCATAGCATCAATCGAAGTACCGTAACAGCTTAGTGAATATCACAGTAGGAGAGCAGGTGGTTAGGCGTATTGAGTTTTGGATCATGCAAGGAGCCGAGATCGCGACCACTCTTGCGACAAGAGCAGCGAGCATGCACTCGCATCCCTAGGACGGTCGGGACTTTTCGAGAGATGGAATGGTGCTTGCTCCATACATAATTACGTCAAGTTCGGTACGTCGTGCGATTGGCGAAGCGGCAAATTCAGGTTTCTTCCCTCGAAGCTCGCAAAATGGCCGGAGAAACACGACTTTACACTCGTAAACGCATACAAAACACTCGCAACGCCATGAGAATACCCTCAAATCTGTGACTATAGTCAAAACAGAACGTTGAGCGCATACGCGGAGAGCGCAGTCATCGTCACGAACACTGCATACATTCAACTACGTTAGTTTTCCTTAGAAAGGACTCTAACTTAACTCGTACTCACTTAGCGCGTACTGAGGAATCAAAAATGCAGAAATATGAGTCGCCGAGCCATCGGGCGAGTATACCTGAGTAAAATACACCTGATGAAGGACTTAGTCAGTTTGGGTGTCATAAAGAATTAAGATAATTAGGTATATACTTGAGTAGTAGCGGTAGGAGTGCCTGCAAAAGACATGCACACAAACCTCAACACCTTGTCATTCGGATCGATGAGCCCAGCGCGGTGAGTCAGACCCTCCACGACGAGTACACCAAACACCGGCCCAATTACCATCTATACAAAGCGCATATATCCATCACTTTTTGCAACTGATTCACTGGCATGCCCTGTGCATACCTTGAGAATGGAGAAAGCGGCGATAGCACTGAGGGGCGCACGGCTGATAGGTTTTGGAGCTTGGAGTCTCGCCAGCGCACTCCCAAGACAAATCAACCCGAGGGGAATACTACCCCCACCAACGAACGTTGCCGTATCCAAAATAACATTCAGTGGGGGTAGCCCATCGGGAGCCGATCCAACGCGGACGTTCGAACCTGGAGCTGGAGCAATAAATAGCGCCTTGAGAGTCGGGACGAGCGCAACTAGGAATGCCATGGCCATCGCAATTGTAGGTGGTGTTATGAGTGCCGCTAAAAACTTGCGGAATAGGAACAAGACCCGTTTGAGTCCAGTCGGTTTGGGCGCAGATGTGAGCGAAGGCGGTGGGGTCGGCTCTTTATGTGTCGGCAGGTGTTGCGACATCGTGGTAGCGATTCCATCGACGACAGTCGGTTCCGGGGAAACGGGAGCGGAGGTAGGTGACCATGTCGATTGCCCGCCATATGCAGTCGGCTCGGAAGGATTGAATGCAATGTGACGCGCAGTCAGGTGCGGTTGAGGAGATGCAACCTACTCCCGTATTAGCCCCATTGTATGCCTGCAAGCCGTTTCATACGAAGCAGCTGACTTTTGTATTCTTTTCACCAACTCTCCGGGCATCTTTCCGGTCGGATTCCCCTTCAATGTCTGAACTAGGCGTCACTCCGCACCGTCTGCGGACGATGCCACACACGCTCTGCCATCTTTTCCTCATCCGGGAGATAGCAGATTCGGGGATATCATCGTCCGTATCAACCGGCATGGCACCATCTGCATAGTCTTTCGCGATCAAAAGGTGTCCTCCAAGTGGGAACAATGAGACCTGTATATCGATATGCTTCCATCAGCTACCCTAGTTCAGCGACCGTTGAACGAAAACTTACGAAAGCAACGAGGATGAATGCAGAGACGTAGGCTACAGCGACGTCCGAGTCACCGGAGGAGAATGGTGCAGATGCTGTCATGGTCATAATCACCGCGGTCGCTATGTATTGGTGTCAAACCGCGTTGTCTGGTAGATAGATCGATCAATGATACGCACGGAGGTCACCCCAGTTGCTCCAGACTCCTGCGGCGAGGATGCCGTTGTGGAAACGGCGAGGAACCCAGAACGTCTCCCTGACGAGCCATGCGATGACAAGGCCGTATAACTGGTAGATACACGCGACCAAGATGAGCGGCCCTGAAGCAGGTTTCAGACCAATTCAGGCGACGGAAGTGGAGATGAACTAACCTAGGGCAACGATGTTCTGTACGCTAGAACTGGGCACGATCTTCGAGAACAGTAGACAAGGGAGGAAGATATTCTAGAGGCGTAGCTTTTATAAATTGCGTAGCGCTGTTCACGGCGGGAAATTAACGCTTACCAACAGGACTTGTCCCGCTCCTCGTGAAGCGACGGCCCCGAACAGGTCTGCCTTTGTCAAAAAGTACCCAAACGATGTCGTGATAACGCTGCAACCGCAATTAGAGCTGGTCTCACACAATGAAGGACGAGACCCACAGCTTCAGCAGCGGCTTGGCAGATATCCAAATCAGAGTACCTGCGGTCGGCATAGTTACTGGTTTTCGAATAGCCAAGCCTCACAGGAAGTAGACGAAACCAGCAAGTAGTGTGCTGAGGTCAAAAGCAGAAACATGTTCCTCGCAAACGTCAAAGAGGCCAAATGGTGGCTAGGGTAGCTAGCTGCGTGATGAGAGTGAGTCATTAAATTCTTTTTGTACGATATGTAATTCGATTGGAGTCGGCAGACATCACGATTGGAGCATGGCTAAAAAAGAACTTTATTGTATGTCCAGGTGACCATAAGGTTCGATTACAGCACTAACAACAACGATGGCGAATCGTGTCCCTTTTTCATAGTTCCTGCCGTTGGCGCTAGTATATGCGGTTGGTTCTGCACCAGCTCTAGCCGGTGTTATAAACTGGACTCTGCTACTACACCGGGATAAATCAATCACCCATGGACTCCATGCGTGGTCGTAGCTAGAGAACAAACTCACGCTTTGTGCTACACCCATGATTCGAAGTTGGTCGACCTTGGCGCTGCTCAGAAATAGCCTAATGCCCTTACGACATCCTATGTAATTCTAAACTGCTGCTTGGTGGGACTTTGGAATAGCATGTCTACCCGCCCTATTGAGTTCAACAGGACGCAATGAGCGCGAGGAAAATGCCAGGGGAACGTCACCCCTCTCAAGGAGTAAGACAAATTATTGAGCGGTTTGAGTAGGTTGGGTAGGACGTCCCGTGGAGAACATATTATTCTTCTCCTTTCTTCTGAAGTTCACCACTAAGCTAGAATCGTTATACTGCGTTATAAAATGTGTGCGGATACTACGCCCATCTCATCATTGAAACCTCAATAACCTATGCATACAACCCACACATAACCCCAAAGAACGGGAACGAAACTCACGGGCGTGTTTAGAATAAAATATTAAGCGCATATGCGGACAACGCTGTCATCGTCACAAACACTACGCACACCCAACGACATCAGCACCTCCCAAGAAACCAACTAAGGATTGAGTTTGACTCACTCAACGCGTACTGAGGAATCAGAAACGCAGAAATGTGGCTCGCGGACCCATCGGGTGAGTATACCTGAGTTAGATAGACCTACCAAAGATACGTCAGTGATCCAATTATCGAGGACTGACCTAGGCATACCTGAGTCGTAGCGGTGGGAACACCCGCAAAATATATACACACAAATCTCAACACTTTATCGTTCGGGTCGATCAGCCCAGCGCGGTGCGTGAGACCCTCCACAACGAGAACACCGAAAACTGGTCCAACGACCATCTGCAGAGCGCGCATACATCAGCATATTCTTTTTGCGGTGTGGTCACACCACTGTCGTGCATACCTTGAGAAAGGAAAAGGCAGTGATAGCGCCTAGAGGCGCACGGCTGATTGGTTTTGGGACTTGGAGCCTCGCTAATGCGCTTCCTAAACAAATCAACCCGAGTGGGATGCTCGCTCCACCAATAAACGTCGCAGTATCCGAAATCACACTAAGAGGAGCTAGTCCGTCTGGGGCAGTGCCTATGTGAGGATTTGAGCCTGGGGCTGGTGAGATAAATAAAGCCTTAAGAGTCGGAACGAGCGCGACTGTGAATGCTACAACCATGGTAATTGTGGGAGGGGACGCGAGGGCTGCCAAGAACGTGCGCAAGAGATAGAAAACGCGCTTCAGCCCGGTTGGTTCGAGAGCGGGTGTAATCGCGGGCGGTGTGGTGGGCTCTGTCGGGAGGTGCTGGGACATCGTGATGGTGATTCCGTCAACAATGGTAGGCTCCGGAGAGACTGGGGCGGACGTAGGTGGGCAGGTCGACTGGCCGCCGTGCGCAGTAGGCTCAGAAGGATTAAACGAGACGTGGCGCGGGGTCGACTGAGGTTGTGGAGATACAATCTACTCAGAGGTTAGTGCCAGCATCTGCCTATGCACGGAACGACCAACCTCTGGGTCTTTCTCGTCGGCGACTTGGACATCCTTGTTATCAGAAGTTCCCTCGATGTCCAAACTAGGCGCCACCCCGCGTCGCTTTTTGATAAGAATGCGCATGGCCTGCCACTTCCGCCGTACGCGAGAGGCAGCGGATTCAGGAACATCATCGTCCGCGTCAACCGGCATAGCACCATCTGCATAATCTTTCGCAATCAGCTGATAACCCCCAAGCGGAAACAAAGTGACCTATGGAGATGCTTCAGCCAGCCATCCGAGGTTATTAGGGAACC
>JANWGL010006803.1:0-12234 GCA_025200755.1 Ceratobasidium sp. C01 | reverse complement strand
AAATTATCTATAGATGTCTTTGGTCTAGAACTCACATCCGAAACACAAATCCAACTTGGGTCAAGCAACCGCGGCGCCTTTTAAAGTCTCCGCTGGAGCCGCTGGCGCTTCCTTGACGATTGATTCCAGGATAAATCGTTTTCGCGCGGAGATGGGAGGGCAGTTCCGGATCACACACACATCGTTTAGCTTTAACTCTATTGCCGGTTAATTGATAATTCCATGAGATTGTAGACACTCACTTTCTTGGGGGTCGTGCACTAGGTATTTTTTACTCCTCGCGATGTTCTGCTGTTATATCAAACAAGAATCACGGAGGCGGTAAATCAGCACCTACTTTGTGAGTAAGCGGGTGTTCGACATATCGAGTCACTACAACCGTCGCTGTTTTCCTCATGAATCCAACTTTTTGGACAATTCCTTGTAGCGCGAGAGGTGGCATCCTAGGCGTAGGTCAGAAAGACACTGTGAGACTGGTGAGGTCGGGAACAAAACCGAGGCGAGGGATCTTGCTGGCACGTGATCCTTTCCCACCCTCCGCTCTTCTCTGCTTCCCACCTCCACCATCTTCTCGAGTCCCTCCAGTTTACTACGGTTAATCTTGCTTTGCTTGATTCTTTGATGTATCTGAGCTGAACATTCCGCTGTTAACAAAAGCTGTTGACATCCGACATCCGACTATGGCAACGACCTCGTAAATCCATGATGTTGAAGTCGCACTTCGCTTGAAAAATATCGAAAGGACCTCATCCTGAGATTCTAACCGGCCGACGTCCCAAAACCGAGTCTCTCTCTCTCTCATTCTAGTCGCGATAGTCGCTTGCGTGCTTGTCTTGGTAATGGCCTTTTTCCTAGGGCTATAAACTGGTCACGACGAGGAAGACTTAACTCGGCTTACCTTTGAAATAAAACTCTCGCCACTATGCTTGCTCCTAAGACTTCCCTCGAACTCGTCGTGTTTAATAAAATTTACGCCAGGAACCTTACAAGACTGCCTTCTTGTCCGTCTTCCCGCTAGGTGAGTAAAAACTAACATCTTTTATGATTTTATATAGGCTGACGGGCTTGACACGAACATGGCTCGCCGGAGTAAGTATTGTGAGTGCTGTTAGCGCTAAGTTTACTCCCCGATATTCGATTCCTAAACGCTGACCATAGGTGTTTCTAACAGCATCCTTTGGCAAGAAACGTCTCCAAGACATGATTGCCTCTTCGGGTCCTAACGTCTCACCCTAAATGGACCGGATTGTATTTATATCCCTCACCGTATGTCTTTCCTGGGCGACCCATCGAGCACGAAACATACGATTTCGACAAACGAAAGATCTCAAGAAACCTATCGCTCCGGGTGACGAATACCTGAAATCTCACCCGGTTATTTTGAAGGAGTTGGCGATTTCGGGGTGGATACACGATCTCAAGACAAGGGGATTCGATAAGTCACTTGGGTCTTTCGATGAGTGAACTGTGTTGACTTGAACGAGTAAATATTGATATGAGTCAATGAATACTTTTTGGGATCTTATTTAAGCGCCGACTACATTTGTAATTGAACCTGGCCCACGCGACTCAAGCTCGACCACTACTAGCCTTACTTCCTTCCCAAAGTCCAAACTGACCTCGTTTCCCCAGTGTTCGCATAACAATCTCACCCGGAAATCCCATATTATCCCCGCCGAAACATCATTCCCTGCACCCCACCTTCACTAGTTCGTCCAACCACACATCCAAGCTCAATCGGGATCACCGCGGCGAAGCCTCACCCACCTCCATAAAGCCATATTAACGGTCACCGAAGTCCGTAATTACTAGATCGACTCAACACTACACTCTTATCAGGTCCTTTCGTTATGACACCCGATGGCGTGCTCTCGCACCAAAGCACGGAGCTTAGTCTCCGATAACAAGACCGGCTTCAAAAGTGCGCTTGGTGAGTGAGGCGAAGTAAGTACTGTACGTTTTCCCCTCTCCCGAGACTGAGATGTCTGTTCCGAAAGTTGCCTCCGAGTTTGTGGTTGCGAACGAGAGTTATGCGAAAGCGTACGGAGGACAGCTGCCTTTACCTCCATCTCGTCAGGTACGCGATCTAATATCCTGATTCCTATTCTTTATTCATGTTTGATAACATTGAGTTTAGGTTGCCGTCGGTACGTCATCCTCTTTCACATTAGTTCGGACATCGGACCAATAATTCGTATATTTCAGTGACTTGTATGGACGCAAGTTATCATTTGGTACCAAAACGTGGATTTATCTAACGAGATTTGACAGGCTCGTATCGACCCAATTGCCGCTCTCGGATTAAAAGAAGGCGAAGTGCATGTTATCCGCAACGCAGGCGGAAGAGCGTACGTACTATCTTTCCCTATCCTCGCCTAACTGAATGTTGATAACTCTACGTGCATATAGCACTGAAGCGCTCCGTTCCGTTGTGATAAGCCAACGCCTACTTGGCACGAAGGAGATCGTCCTTTTCCACCATACGGATTGCGGAATGCGTAAGCCCCTCCTCATCTCTCCTCCCTTCCCATGAATCTAGCGACTTATTTGCTAAAATTTGGGTAATGGTTCCAGTTACATTCTCGGATAAAGACATCCGAGACAAAATCGTCGCTGAAGAGGGAACAAGTGTCGCACCGTACGTCGACCAAATTGCGTTCTTACCTTTCTCCGTGAGTTTTTTTTACCTACCCCCGACCGACGAACATCCCGAGGCCGAGAGACTCATTCATTATGTAGGATGTCGAAAAATCGATTGAAGAGGATGTCGAGTTCTTGAAAGGACATCCGCTGGTGTTGAAGGACACTAAGATATCAGGATGGGTACATGATTTGAAGGACGGGAAGATTAAGCAAGTTGTCTAAATAGGTTATGTGTATTTTATTCACACTTCGCGTCATCTTGAGCATTCGAGAAGTACTGTATTGTGAACGAATACAAATGAATGCACACCTGTCCGCCGTGATAAAATATATCTAAGCGCCGAGGCATCCGATAAGATAACCCAACCCTCAATCTTGACCCCAACCTCCACCTCGGTCGAAACTAAACCCTCACCCTCTTGCGTACCTCGAGTCAAACACACAAAATGTCATCCGAAGCAAGACTCCAAGCCGCATCCACCGAATATCAAAAATTGCAAAATGGTAAGTATAACTCCTAGCCCTCTCCATTGAGACATCTGTCGAACTGAGAACAAGGGTTGCGATACGATTAGATATTCAAACAGCGGTAGAATCGAGGCAAAGGCTTGATGCGCAGCTTAACGAGAACCAAGCGGTGAAGAAGGTACGTCTGCTTGATTATGCTTCGATTCGTGAAACCCAGATATTGATTCGATTTTGTCATGCGTTTGTAGGAGTTCGCGACACTCAAGCCGCATAACACGGTCTTCAAGCTGATTGGCGCGGTATTGGTGAAACAAGATCCGGAAGAAGCGAAGAGCAACGTGAATAAGCGTCTCGAGTTTATCCAAGGCGAAATGTACGCGTCTTCATTTCACTCCTCCTTTCACCGAGTTTGACGTGCGAGCAATTTAGATCGAGGGTAGAAACTCGTATCGAAGAGCTCTCCAAAAAGTCGGAGAAGGCGAAGAATGAAATCGTGACGATCCAAGCTTTGTTGCAAGCGCAAGCGCAGAAAGCCGGAGAGGCAGTAGCAGCGAAATAAATGTCTATATCTACCTCTGCCCTGTATCTGAATATACATATTTGAATCAACTTCAACGTTTGAGCAACGTGTTGCAGTCCGTTAATGTTCTAGTGTCTTCCAGGCCCTACCCTAATTGGGGTTTAATTAGCAGCGCCACACCCGCCCTTAGTCAACCCATCACTGACGTCCTCCACACCACCACATCTACTCAAACCATTATGGCCGAACAGAGCACATCCGACGCCGCCAACGAGGTCTCTCTCAACATTAAAGGCAAGTGGGATCTAATCATAATTACTATTTATGTTAATCAGCAACAGGTCCCAGCGAATTGAAGCTGACGATCTCGATTGCGCTGAGTAAGACCGTGCTCGAGCTCAAGCAAGCTATCGCAGAGAAGAGCGACGTCCCAGCCGATAGACAGAGGCTCATCTACTCCGGTTAGCAGACCATTTCTTCTTCCCCCATAGGTTCCATATAGTTGTTGATCCCGACGTCACCTAGGCCGTGTCCTCAAGGACGAAGACACACTCGCTACATACAAAGTCCAAAATGCACACACCGTGCACATGGTCAAAGGCGCACCGAAAGCGAATGCCTCAAGTTCCACCCCCGCACCCGCTCAACCGCTTCCCTCAATGCAAACCGGACAGACCTCTACAGAGACATTACTCAATGGGCCGAGGGGACACGGAGCGCTCGCAGGACTAAACATGCAAGACCTCTTCGGCGGTGCGAACCCCAACGACCCCAACATGGTACATCCACTCTCCTTCTCCCTCGCTCCCGCCTCCTCCATTCCCCTCGCTAACGATAAACCAATCGCAACAGATGCAAAACCTCCTCTCCTCCCCCGAATTCATGTCCCAAATGTCCCGCCTCATGTCCGACCCAAACATCCTCGACACCATGCTCGCCCAAAACCCCCAACTCTCAGCCATGGACCCGAACCTCCGCCAGACGCTCCAATCTCCTCAATTTAGGAGCATCATGTCTAATCCGGATACATTGAGGAACATGATGCAGATGACAGCGGCGCTAAGGCAGGCCGGGATCGATCCGAATGCGATGATGGGTGGGGGGATGCCGCCGTTTGGAGGTATGGGTGGGTTTGGCGGTATGGGCGGTATGGGTGGATTGGGCGGACTGGGCGGGTTGGGTGGATTAGGAGGGGGGAGTCCGACTGCTGGAACTGGTGCGCAAGCTCCGAGCGGGAACTTGTTCGAACAGGCCGCAACTGGTGCTACGACGGCCACCACACCCGGCGCAAACCCTCCAGCAGCCGGCGCCGGAGCCGGTACCGGAGCACCCGGAGCACCTGGGGCCCCCGGTGCCCTTCCCCCCAATCCATTCGGAATGGTCGACCCTGCTCTTATCCAACAAGTTCGTTTATTCCATATCTCTTCACAACACGTTGGTTATTGATAAACATCGGCTAGTTGTTAGGCGGACAAGGAGGCATGGGTGCAGCAGGAAACCCATTCGCCGCGCTCGGAGGGTTCGGTGCACCCCCAGCTCAACCAGCAGACACTCGCCCCGTTGAAGAGAGATTCCAGGTTCGTCTTCCCATATTCGTCTTCAAATCGGTTCGGGCTCACCTAATGAAAAATCAACCTAGGTTCAACTGCAGCAACTGCAAGATATGGGTTTCACAAATGCCCAACAGAACGTCCGCGCTCTCCTTGCAACCGGTGGACGAGTTGATTCTGCGATTGAGTATATCTTGGGCGGTGGAGGGATGTAAACGCTAGTTTAGTTTTGAGATGTAATTTGCGAATGAATGGATAGACATTTCACCTCAATGCACGCTTGAAAATCGGTGAAATATGGAAGGAGCTTGTTGAGCATGCCCTACTCCTGACTTGCTTTCTTCCCCATATTCGTCGATTGCTGTAAATTAACTTTTTTGAAATCACTCAAAACAGACAGGCAAATTCGCGGAAAAAACAGACAATCGATTCGATTCGTAAACATCATCAGAAAACAGCAAGACCAGTTGAATGATCCATCCGTACAATCGTGTTGAACTTCGTACACTTCGTACCCCACTGCTAACCAATCCTAACTAAACATCAACTCGATCCGTTTACCAAACACGCGTCTCAAGCAACAAATCACCCTCATTCGCCAACCCCAAGCACGCCTTCAAGAAGCTCTCGAGCGCAGTCCTCTGGCGGTTCAACGAGTTGACGACCTCAGTACCCGGCTTGACGAGCGGAGCCTTGAGCATATACGACAACAACGAAAGCACCGAATACAACCGCTCAAACTCGCCCTCTCCGCCCTTGCGATACTCCACACGCGTCAACAACTCCGCGAGGATCGTCAAGTCGAGGATAAGCGGCGTAGCAAGGAGCGAATCTTCGCACGTGTTGAAGATCCCAAGAGTGTTGCGTCCGCCCATGAGAATCTCGGAATTGTACTCGTCGATCGCGCGCTTCGAGTCCCCGACGGCAGGAACGTACTTGATCACAACCAGATGATCCGGATGCTCGCCCTTCTTCTCGCCCTTGCTCGAGTCCGCAGGACGGTACAACAACCGGTTCGCATCGACCATATCATCGACCACCGAGCTCTTGCTAATCTCCTTGCTCTTGAACTGCGCCTCCTGACTCAAGTTGCGCCCGTCATTGTTTCCGAGGTGGTTGTACGACGCGATGGAGAGGGGCTTGATACCCGCGTTGACGAGGTACTCGGCCAACACCGACTTGATCTTCGTCTGTCCGCTCTTGAGGTCGTCTCCGCCAATGAACGATTTGTGCTTCTCGGCGAGCTCGATGCAGCCGGGGACGAAGGTGTTCTGGGGAGCACCGTTGATGAAGGGCGCGTCTTCGAGGATAGCGGCAACAGCGAAGAGAGTGCTAGGAGAGACCTCAGAGTGGGAGTTGCGGATGGCCTTCAAGAGGTTCTCGGCAGAGTCGTTAACGCCCGGGATGATATCGCTGTAACGCTCGGTGTTGGCAGTCCAGAAAACGACAATGCGGTCGAGCCCATTCTGAGCTTTGAAGTCGCGAATGTCTTTGCGAATGTGCTCGAGGTGAGCCTGCTTGTCGTCGCCAGGAATCAAGTTGTCGGCACGCTCAGACTGGTTCGCAGCGATAAAGTCGGGGTAGTAAATGGAAGGGAGAGGGTGGATGTCCGCCATCATCGGGATCAACTGACGCTGCAAGTCCCATTCGAGGACTTGCGCACGGTCCATTGCCGCATCGAGCGAGTACGACGAAATGTCCCAACCGCCAATGACGAGGTCGTTCGGGTGAACCATAGGAAGCACGTCCGAGACGGGGATGTTAAAGTCCGCGCCAGTCGTGGGGTCCGTTCCGAGACGCATCGTCGATGCGCGGAGGAGCGAGCCGATGTAGTTGGGAGTCATGACGCCTTCCTTGGTGCGCCAGGTGATATTGTGTTTGTTTGCGAGGATAGTAGCAGTGAGAGTAGTGCCGTTGTTCCCGCCGAGACCGACCATCATCAACCTATCGAACGAAACAAATCAATAAACTAGTCACCCAAACGCGAAAAGAGTCAGACTCACCCGGTCTTCTGGACCTTGCGCGCAGTCTGGAACTCGTACTGCGACACAGTGGGCTTGACGTGGATGCGTCCATTTTCTTTGACGACATGGGCGCCCTTGTACTCGTACTTCGCAGTAATATGCGAGTCCGAGTACGAGGTCACGTCAGATTCGACGATAACCGGTTCATCGCGGCGGGCGGCGGTGGGGTGGATAGGAGCAGCTTCAGCGGGGGTATTGTAGCCGTTGCCGTTGTTGTATTGAGGAGAGGGGAGGTAGGTGTTGAGAGCAGTGGGGGCCATGGTAGATATTGTAGTGGTAAATTCGAGATAGGAGTGACTTAGTGGTTGGATAACGGTGCCGGAGCGGAGTGTTTCGAGCCCTACGGAACGCGGTGGTCAGTCTCGAGATGCGAAAGAGCAGCAAGAAAGAACATACTCTATGGGGATTGTGTTTCGAACCTGGACGCCGAGCATTGTCAGCGGAAAATCGCTGAGGAAAAATCGCAATACTCACCGAGTTGATTCGAGAACATAAACTAGTTAAAACGACCAATCAAGTGGTAATTTTATTTGCGACGAGGAAGTTGCAGAGACGATGAGCTTTCGAGTAGTTGAACGCAGTGGTTGTGGTGGATGGAGAACTGAGCGCAAGGGGCGTCTCCTCTTATAGATCCGGCGTTTGCTTTATTTGTCCCGTGTTTTTTCAAACCGGTATACAGGCACCGTTCTCACACTCGGGAAGAATCATGCGGAAAAACACGCGATTGAAATCGTGTAATAAACAGCATTAGATCGGGGTAGTGCAAAGTGTACACTTTTTCGTTGGGGAAGGTTGTTCCCCGCATCCGCGGCACGTGCGGCTCACCGCGCGGAATTCCATTTACTCAACGGTTATGTACAAAATGCAAAAACGAACCACTTCGACATCGAGAAACTCAAACAGAGAAGATCACTCGTTCGTCGCAGACTCGCCACGTTCTGGGGAGGTGGGGGGACGTTCTAGCAACTTCTATGCGGCGGCCGACCTATTGCAGAGCTCCGGCGCCGAGATAACTGTCTCCGATCCTTTTGTTTAGATAACGGCAGTGCACTCGTCGCGGCACCCAATGGCCGAACGTGGGCGGTACACAAGGCTTTCCGCCGGATCGCGGCAGACTTTCACGCACGGCGCGCCGACCGAGAAGTTCTTCTAAGATAGGCAGTGGCTGGTAGAAGTTGATCCAGGAATGTATAGGACACATTGGGGTTGCTCGAGCAAGACGCGAAGACACCTCTACACGCAAAATGACGCAAAATTCTTCGTTTTTCCAAATAATATATTCAAAAACGAAGCTCACGTTCACGAAACTTCACATCTCGCTGGCATCTCGTTTGATTAATCGAGGACCTTTCCCCACCCTAAAACGCAATGTCGCCGTTTAGAGTGCGGCATGACGTAGCGATAGGATTTGCACTTACGCATTCTTGGCGAGTTTTTTCAAGTACGTCTTACGTTCTCGAGGGGTTAGTTCTTTCCAATTTGCTATCCTAGACATTGACTGACGAGGACGCTGTTAGTCGGCACACGAGGAAGAGTTATGAACGTAGCTTACACCGTCCGCATTCATCATCTGTAAATACAATGAAATTTCACATTAATGTGTATCACAATCAACCCGAATCGTAGTGTGCTTACCACAGGTCCTAGTTTCTCCATAACATCATCTGCGTTCGTGAAATCAATAGGCCCATCCAACTTCCCATCCCCAGCAGGTAACGCCCCAGCTATATCTTCATCCGTTGTATCCTCCGCTAGAACAGCTTGTACCAAAAACAAAGCCAAGAAAACAAAAACGATAACACGCGTAAGTTGCCGCCACGTCTGCATCGTCGTGGTTAAAGTTAAGGTCAGGTGGCGATGCTGTCTCGATTCGGTAAATTAGGACACTGGCGCTGAGCGGCTGTGCTATGCTAATAGGGCGTTTGGGCATAGTGACATTGTCACTATTTCCGAAATCTTGTGTCGACGAGTTCTCGGCTTTAGTCTTGCCTTGATTGCTGGTGTTTGGAATTCTCGTCGAGTCTGTCCATATGAATAATCCGCCAAAGCTTGTACCTCTTACGATGAGAAATGACTGAGCTAGGCGAGATTGAAAAAATGTGACATAGTGACAATGTCGCTATGCCCAAACGCACTAATCACCAACAAACAATATCAAGGGTCAGAAAATAGTCCAGTCGACTCCGACCGTGGGTCCACGCATATAGGCAACTCATCTTCCAGCAGTATCTAAAATAGAGACGGAATATTCCTTGGTCTTGGCAGTGTAATATCAGAGCCACCTTTCCCAGCTCCATGCCCTCATGGCTAGGTGGTGCACCCGGTTTGTGCCTTGAGTGTAATTTAGATTGGAGTGCGCTTTGCGCCTCAGTACGAGTTCACACGTTCGTTCGTCCGGTAAAGCTGGTAGGGCGAACGTAGACCGTGAGATATGGTCGATTTCGCATAAAATCAACTGTCGCGTGAACGCCTTCTCTATGTCGTTCGACCTCGCTTACTTGCCTCCAAGTGTACATCTCCTTTGCGCCGCTCACACGCACGCGAACCAGTATCCCTCACTTGCTTATTCTCGATGGGTTGTACATCTAGTAAAGCCTTCGGCTGGAAGAAATCTCGCCCAGGTGCGAAGAGGAACCAACCACCTACTCCCAACGAGAAGGCCTCCGTCCAAGACTCCGAGACTACTCGCGTCAACAAGGAGCCAGCTCATAAGAAAGAACATTCTCCTGATGAGAGTAAACCCTCATCTGACCCGAAGGAACCTTCCCCCAACACAAATGCGCCCGCTCCGGTCGTTAACGCGTTCGCTCCAGCTCACATTATGCACGCTCCAGCTCCAGTCGCAAAGGAGCCAGAGGTGAAGAAACCAGCCCCTATCGAGGCAGACCCTCCCACCCCTCCAGGAACAAGCAAGCTGACAGGCGGAATTACGTCATTCAGCGCATATACTGGCGGCGCGACCGCTCGGACCACCTATGATGACGTCGGAGATTGTAGTACGTACGGAGGAGATAATGACCGATGTAGCGTGGCTTCTGCTGGTAGCATAAGCATAGGAAGTATTAGTTTCGGTGGGGATATCGGAGGGGGAGGAGGATGCTCGATGAGCTGGGATTAGTTTTGTATCAATGGTGCGCGTTTCAGTGATCGAGCATTATGGTACACTTATTTATGAACATAGAACACCTACATTCAGAGTTGTATATGGAACTTGTGTATCAAAGGACAAACCTACCTGTATGAGGCTATGTTCAGACTAGATTGTTGACATGTATGCGTACATTGTCCACGAGGAATAATTGGATCAGTTGTTTCCGAGATCATGGTGCACTATCTCGTCATATTTATTATGGTGAAACGGTTGGTGCCGGTGATGCTGTGCTCACCGGCAAATATCAGGCTTGATCAGGTAATCTACCTGGCTCCAAATGCGACTCCACGCATATATACGGCATATACAGCAAAGGCGGAGTCAAAGTTCTGATGGATTTCACTCCGCCAAGCTCCAGTTGCTCTCACTTTGGAAATATGCCCACCTCGCGCTCGAAGGATATTTTAGATTTGTGATATGCTTTGCGCCGTCTCACGGGCTGTCTCATCTTTTGGGCTAGCCACGTTGATACTGTGAATACCAGCCAGCTACCCAAAAGCTTACCTACAGCCGTATAAGACTAACTGCAACTTAGGCTTGGGTGATCGGTAACCCACATTATTCGCTCCCCTGCTCAGACCTAGCTGATTCAACTCATCTAAACACCATTATAGTATTCAACGTACATACACCTGTGTATACAGGATGGGCTGTTCATCTAGTAAAGCTTTCGGAGAGCAGAAACCTCCTCCAAGTGCGGACAGGCGCCAGACGTCTGCTCCCAACCAGGAGGCATCCTCTCGGGATTCGGAGTCCACTTATGTCCCCAACGAACCTCGCTGCGACGAGAAGAAACCTCCCTCTGACCAGAAGGACCCTGCTTCCAACATAAATCTACCTGTCCCTCAGGCGGCACTCGCCCCTGTGGTGAAGGAACCCGAGGTGGAAGAAGCCGACATAAAGGAACCTACTCTTGTGAAGCAGGCGCCTACTCTCCAAGCGGTTGGAGGCGGCTTCACGTCTTCAAATACATACAAGGGGAGTGGTGCTGCATCCGGGGGACGGGTTAAGGGAGGTGGGGCAAGTTCAGGGGCATATAGCGGAGGATATGGGGGATTTAGCGGGGGAGGTTTTGGTGGTTGCAGTGGTATCTAGCTACCAATTGTGAGTGAGGTCGATGTCGAGTATACATAAATTAGTTCACTTATCAATTCGCTTAGGACCTTCCCATATCGCGAAAAGGGATCTTGAAACAGAACCTCGTGTACGCGACTGTACTTCTGTCTCTTGTTCTATACAGCCTCTTGTGGATTTGTATTCTCAACTCGAGCGAACCTGTCAACCCATTCGCACTGGATTCTTTGAAATAATAAAAATTTGCATTAACCACCGCCAAGAGAACAAAAAAACATAACATGCATAAGCTGCCGCTACGTTTATATAGTTATATCACCGTTGTTATTAAAGTTAAGGTCAGGGTGGGGATGTAGGCTCGGTTGGGATAAGTGATTGGCGCCTCGCGGCCGTGCTGTGCAAATTACGAACAGACATCCAGGGCCGGAAAATAATCCAACCAGCTCCCACCGTGGGTTCACGCATATAGGAGAGCCATATTCCAGTGATATCCAAAACGGAGACCGAGCTCTCCTTGGTCATGGCAGTGTAGTATCAGATCCACTTTTCCTGGCCCCAAGTCCTCCAGGTTGGGTTGTGTACCCGCTTTGCGCCTTGAGTGTATTTTAGATTGGAATGTGCTTTACGCCTCTGTATGACAGCTAACTTCATAATGATAGGCCGCTGTACTTTTTGTTCATATACAGCGGTTTGACAGCATGATCGGCGGAAATCCAGACCACCTACCATACACGTCCTAAGCTATCCCGCACGGCTGTCCTATGACCGGTCACGGCTCGGGGTCACTCTGCCGATGCTGTGAGC
>JANWGL010006802.1:0-18173 GCA_025200755.1 Ceratobasidium sp. C01 | reverse complement strand
AAGATTGAATCCTTTCAGCACAAACCCAACTCGCGATTAAACACGGCACCCCATGCCATCACAAAGTATACAAGGAAACAAGGGAGGCCACACTTGAGCGCCACCTCACCCCAGTCCCATTTTCGCCCATATATGACGCGCTGTCCACGCTCCATGGGCCCAAGATTGCTGGTCGCCCAGAGTTGAATTGTTCGGCTCACGGATGTCGTTGTCCCAACTACAGCCCAACATACTACTGGTCGTTGGTAAACGTCGACGATAGAGAGCGTCAGATGTGTCGCAGGCCAGCAGATTGCTTGAAGCGCCAGCAGCCTGACAAGCGTAGATAAAAGGGTGTAGTACGCGCGCCAACGCTGAAGTAGGCCACTCGTAAGGAACCAACACTGGAAACCGGTCAAAATGCTCTGATACAGCCAGCTCAGTACTTCGGCAAAACGTATTTGCTAGGTAACTCACCCAGCATGCTGCAACAGCGAAGTCAATCCGGGTGTGGCTAGTATTGTCCGGAGGATGAACGACATTATGGGCATTAATAACGGTGCCAATAGTAGCGGGGACAATCGCCAGTAGTCGGAAGGATAGCAGAAGCAACGGGATGCATCTCGCCATCAAGGGCGTCGCAGATGAGTGATGATGGGCCGGCCCTCTCGCAGTCGGTAACACACGAGGCTAAGATTTAACGCTTGGTCAGCTTTCTTCTGTTCGCTCGACGCGAGATATAAAAACTCACCGGCCCCTCCCGCTCGGTCTCCGTTTCGGTTACATGTCCTGCCCCTTCAAGCCTCTGGATGTGTGTCCTTGAGCGTATCTTGCCAATGGAACCCGACCCATGATGCAATTGACGCCCGAAAATGATTGGTTCTTGCTCGCCGTCGCTATTGTCGACCTCCATTGACCTTGATGCGGTAGATAAATATCTAGGTGTCGCCTGGCTGAAAAACGGTGCAACTGGACTTGACGGGCCAGTCGAGGATGAGCCGCGAGCGGTACTAGCGCCAGTCAACGACGAGTTCCCAGAACCAATGTACAGCCGCTGAGAGCTTCCTAGTGTTTCTCTAGCTTTTTTGTTGTCTAGGCCGGCATATGCAACTTGTGGTAGGACCGAAGAGCCGTACGACGGTAGATGAGGATGTGAAGAGGACCGAGAGCGGATGCAAACCGGAGCCGGGGTCGGCGCAGAACTAAAGAACCCTTGTGCAGGGTGCTCACTCGATGCCGTATGCGAAGACGAGGTGTTGGAACGAGAGCGAGCTCTTTGGTATGTAGGCTGCTGGGCAGTGGTATAGCGTGAGGAAGTGGGAGTTTGGTCGTGAAGTGTCGTTAACGAGACGAAACTAGTACTCGGACTCGAAGGATACGAACGTCGTTGAGCATGAAGATTGGGACTGTGCTTGCCATCTCGCCTGCCTGAGGGGCTGGAAGCGCGACTCCCTCTTCTTGACCGTGGTGGACTGCAAGTGGGAGAATTTGGCGACGAAGCATTGCGACCAGAGTACGAGCCTGCGTTCGACGGATCCAGGCCGGAGTTCGTAGCGTTCAGTGCCGTGAAGGATAAGTTAGAACTAGAAAGTCGGGAATAGGATTTTTGGCGCATGTGGGGAGCGCCTTGGCCCTCAACTGGCCCGGGTCGCTCAACATGTATCTCTGGTACTTTGGCGGTCATGTGTGAGTTCGTAACTTGGCAGCCCATTGACCAGCGTGTGGTTGTAATGTAGACGTAGAGTCAATGATAACAAGTAATTTCCGCAGCCAGGGGGGATCATGGTGTGCGTCCTATGACGAAGGATGGATTTATAGTGTGCGGGGTTTGCCGCGGTACCGATTCCAATTCATTTGAACCGGCGGGGTCCCGAACGCATGATCATATGATCGATTCCCAGGGTCGTATACATCAAGCTAGCTCCCATCGACAACGACGAAGCTGCCGGCCGCCTTCCAAGAACTAGACTACACAACTTTCTTTGCAGAAACGAAGCACAACGTGTAGCCAGGCGGTGTCTTCAAATCCTTCGGTGTTGGTCGGATCGACATCCGTGACTCCACGACACGTGGGGTAAATGCCTATAGAATCAATGTCTTGAAACGGATTTAGGCTGGGTAATTGGCGTTCAGGGTATAACCTTGCGCTTGCAATCGACTATCGCCGGTGCACGCGAGCCCACGGGGGACGAGGAGCCATCGCAGCTTGACCATATGCCGTAGCCACCCTCGTAGAAGGTTGGAGTGGCCTAGGCTTTGCAATCGTGGTATATGAATAAAAACGAATGCAAAAGCTTAGGGTCATCAGTTTCCGTCTTATCATTCCACTTTTAGGCACACATACGGCACTGGTAGCTTCGGATATATGGGGATGCTACCTTGCGTCTCAACTCAGGGATGAACTCGGCCTCACCATAGCTGATGTTCTTACAACATACTATAAGCCAAGCCGGATTTATATGAAAAGATAGAATCGATGCAGGGGTTGAATAGGATCGCGGATGCCACCGCGCTGAAAGAGAGTGTCGAAAATGATGAGAACACCAGATGAATGCTAACTTCAAGGCTAAGGATACGACACTAGTCACGCCGAATGTCTGGAATCACATCAGAGAAAACGCATGGCTTTGCAGAAATGTAAAGAGAGGCCAAGGTCGACGGAACACCGCAAAGGTCACGTTTGGTCAATCCAATCAAGCCGAGTCCTTCTGTTTAATCAGTGCATTTATCTCTCCGGGTGCATAGTCGAAGCCAATAATAGGGAGTTTGGGCAAAGTGACATTGTTACTATGTCACAATCTTTCGACATCACCTAGCACGGTCATCTCTCATCGTAAGGGGTGCAACCTTTGGCGGATTATTTACATGGACGTACTCGATGAGATGCACAAAGTTTAGCCAGCTTGGGGAATCTAAAGCCGGGAAATGGTTGACGCAAGATATTGGGTATCGTGACAATGTCGCCACGCCCAAACACTCTAATCTCGAGTGCATTCCGGATGTGGCGAGCAAATACAAGTCTCAAACGACCCTACAGCGAGACGGAAGAGCGAGCTCCAAGATCTAGCACTTAGATGCTAGTAAAAGCACTCCAACATATCCATATCATGGCCGCATACATGGAGGTAAACGGTAACCAGTCAAAAGGGTTCCGCCGTAAAAAAAAAAAAAAAAAAAAAAAAAAAAAAAAACTAGATTGACTGCTATGCAATTCAGAACCTCGTAGCATTAGTCCGTAGGAGACGAACGCACCGTTTGAGCTGCTAATTGCATTATGTACGTACCCACTTACTTGGCGTTATCGTAGGCTCGGAGCATTTTGAGACGGTGGTTCAGAAATCCATAATAATTGCGGGCTAGTGCACCTTCCACTGTCTGGGGCATGTCAGGGTAAGGATCGAGCCAGACTACACGGCCGAGGGTAGGCCAATAAGATCGCAAGGTGCTATATCGAAGGAAAATTAATTATCATTTTTACTGAAAGACGGTTGATAGTGTTGCATACCGGGCTACATCGTCTACGGTTGAGAGGTCTTTGTATGCAACGCCGGTGAGACTTGATTCGATAACGCGCAAAGGAGCTTGGGATCTCGAAAAGTCGATAATAGCGGGGAACCATTGGAGATCCAGCTTCAATTGGAGATACTCGAGGTTAGGCAGAGCAGTAAAGCGGGATAGTGATTCTAGTGTGGCGGGCTGGGCAGGCAGTGATAACTTGGTAACTAGCAGCCAAGCTGTCGCAAAGTTCTTGGGCCACCAATTATCGGGGCACATCATACTCCCCAAGCTCACAGAATTCAGCGGAAGCTTTGAAAGCGCGTCCAGAACGGGTGCAGTAATTAATGGGGACACACGACCCGAAACGTGTCCAAGTTCGATGCTCAAATCACACAGCCGCGGGAGGTTGGTCAAGGAAGAAACCAAGGTTTCGATCGTTCGTAGTGCTCGCTCATTGCCGGCATCGTGGTCATAGGTAGAGAAGTCGAGTTTTAGTGAGGTCACGTGCTGAAACGTGCTGCCACTAAACAAGACTTTGACGACATCATCAGGCGCAACTCCGTGCGTCGAAAGTCGCCTTAAAGACAGAAATGAATCGGTGGGGAGCGTTTGTTGTAGTTCATATTCCCAGGTTCTCGAGCTCGGGTATAAAGTCATGCTCTCTAGCCTAGGGAGTTTGCTGAGCACCAATCGGGGTTCGGGATTTAAAAATGCCATAGTACACGCCAAGTGTCGAAGTCTACCTGCGCCGACCAGGTGTTGATAGTATGGTCCTCCAGACACAAACGTCAGAAGATCGTCCTCTACATCTTGCTCTTGCTCTGGATATCTAGCTTCAGGAAATAAAGATAATTCTTGCAGGTCTGGACAACGTTGCACTACGGCTTTTAGGGAAGCCGAGGCCGTTCCATAAGAGATCTTTGGCGAGCCGAAAGCTGGGTTTAAAGGCATTAAGAGAGTTGCTAGAGAGGGAGACGCGAATGCCAATATCCACAAAAGCCGGTGAGACGAAGGAAGCTGGTCCCAAGATATTTCCCGTGGCGCTCTTATGATAAGTGAGCGTAGATTCGGAAGTAGAGGCTTTTGCCAAGTCCGTTTGATCAACAATGACCAGCCTAAGACCATAAAGGGATCCTCTCGACTTCCGTAAATATCCAAGCTTTTCACATAGGGAGCGTAGAAGTCAAAACGTTGAAATGGATCCTTATGCTTGAGGCTAGCGATAAAATTCTGTCAATTTTGAATGCTTCAGTGGGTCACCAAATACTACGGTATGAATTAGCTCACAATTTCTATACATGACTCACTGTACCTCATTACACGCGAATCAACCAAGGCAAATATACGCTGTACTCCATCAATGTGTGCCCATAAGAGAGGGGCGACTACGTTTAGCAACGTGCTATTAGTGCGTAGTAGACGGGCGCGATCTGAGGTGGCACTGAAACAGCATATGAGAGCTGCGAGTTCGGGGACTCGGAAGATGCGTTCTGAATAGGACATCTTCCGTTGGACGGGCGGTGACCAGGTCTGGCGACCGGAAGCGTACCAGATAAAGTGGCGGGTCGGGAAAGTTTTTGGAGGATGGTGGAGAGGAGAGCGTGAGGGTGGCTCGGTGATGTAAGGGGAGGACACGAGGCTGGCGGAATGGGGAGCGAGGCATGTTATATCCGTGTCCATTGCTCCCTTATCGTCGTAATCACCTGTATTGGGTTATGGTTGAGCCAATTGAGGAACATACGTCAAGGTTAATTGCTAATTGCACACCCACATCACCCTTCGTTAGTAGCATCCTTAAACCCGTCTAGTATGCATTATACTTGACTAAATAATAAATTAGATTGTTTTGGACATTGCTCTTCCGTCTGTACGCGCCGTGTTTGCCACTTCCAACACGTAAAACCACAAGATCCTGGCATTTAGCTTCGAGTTAACATACATTACAGCTGCATCCATATTCGTAGGCGGTCGCCTCAGTATTTGCTCGAGGTAAAGCCTCGGGATTTAGAAATTATCAGGCCACGGAATAACGGAGCATATAATGCTGCCCAAGGTCATATCCTACAATGCGGGAATTGAAAGCACTTCTAGAACAACCAAAGTAATAAACGGGTATTGTGTTTCTGCCTGTATGCGCCGCCTTTGCCTTTCCGCATTCAAGCGACTGCGTCAGTTTCGCTTGATAAGTCTTGAACCGGCATATAAACACTGAACAAACTGAAAAAACATTGGAATGGTATTCATACGAATATAATAGACAGTACTTGAACGCCAGGTAAAAGTAGGAAATATACGACCAAGAGGCAAATCGGCGCGAAAGTATAGCGGTGTGACCTAATGATGAGATCAGAGAGTAATGACGTTAGGATCTCCTCGTATGAGAGCAAAGGCAATCAGCTTACCGACTCAGAGTAGGCGACGTTCTCAACTATTTCAACTGGGACTCTCGCCTTCGGCTTGTTCGAGAACTCGGAGCTCGCCCAGGCGACGGTTCAACAATTTAAAATACTTGCGATTGAATTTTCGGTCGCTCATCTCAAGAGGACCAGGGCCAACGATGTGGCTAAGGTTTGGCCAATGCGAGAGTAGCCACCTTCGTGTAACATCATAAGGGCAAACCCGTGTGGAACTTGAGTTAACCTGCTTACTGAACAATGCCGTCCACATCCGAGAGTTGCCTGCCCTCTGACCCCTTATGAGTGCATACGATGGTGTGAAGAGGAGCACGGGGCCCGGATATGGGGCTCATAGGCTCGAAGTACCATGCAACGTCCAATTTCGTTTCGAGATACTCAAGCTTGGGTAGAGCAATAAAATAATGGAGGAAATCCAGTGAGAGGTCCTCTTCCGGTATAGTTAGCTTAGTCACATGCGGCCACACTATCCCAAGGTCATTTCGCCAGGTGAAAGCAACAGATTCCATTCCGCCCAAAGTCACAGAATGTAGCGGAAGAGCCGACAGAATGTCTAGAAGCGTCGGCGTGATGACCATGAGTGGCTCATCCTCATCAGTGTGGGATATTTTGAAGCTAAAATCGCATAGGTGAGGAATATTCGAGAAGGCAGGGAAAAGGTCGTCGATGATCCATTCCTCAACGGGATCTTCTGGGAGGAACTCGTTGAGACTAAAGTCGAGGTCTAGGGATGTTACACATTGGAGCATTTGGCGAGTACGTAGAACCTGAAGTGCGTCAAGGGGCTGAACCGAGTGCATCGAGAGTCGCCGCAGAGCTGGGAACGAATCTTCAGGTAGCTCAGATCCATCGTCCTCATCAGGATTGTCCAAAGTGGAATATATAGTGATACTCTCGAGTGAAGGTAGCCTACTGAGTACCAGTCGAGGTTCGCGTTGTAGCCACGCCATAGTCCCCGACAGATGCTTGAGATTATTGGCATCAACTAAGTATTGGTAAAAGGGCTTCCCAGGTACAAGCATAGGTAGGTCGTTATCCGGCTCGTCCTGCCCAGCGCGTGGAAATAGGGATAATTCCTGGAGATCTGGGTGATGCTGCTCCAAGACTGCTAGAACGGCAGAAGCTGTAGAATAAGAGATTGTTGAGGGTTTGTGTGCTACTGTAGACTGAATCCGGAAAGCGGTCAGCGGAGGGGATGCGAAGAGCAGTGTCCATATAAGCTGGTTGAGCGGATAAGAGTGCGTCTCTTTGGGCATCCAGAGAACGAGGGAGCGTAGCCTTGGGAGCAGCAGGTTTTTCTGAGCTTGTTCGAGCAACGACAACCAGCCCAAAGCATCGAATGTTATTTTTTGGCTTCCATACACGTCCAAGCTTCTTACGTGAGGAGCATAGAGGTCAAATCGCGAAAATGGGTTCTTATCTCCAAGAGTGAGGTCAAAATTCTGTGTATTTATCATTATTAGTAGAGGGTCGAGGATTTTGTGAAACCTATCGACTTACAATCTCCATGAGCGAGGTTGAAGCAAACGTGATCTCACACGCCGATATCAACTTGAATAGGTGTTGCACGTCGTCAACGTGCGTCCACACAGAAGATACTGCAGCATTAAATAAAGTGCGATTTGTGCGTATAAGACGTGCACAGTTCGAAGCAGTAGTGAAGCCGCATATGAGAGCAGCAAGTTCAGGCATTTGAAAAACGCGTTGAGAGCATTGCATCTCTGATCAAGCTACTAGGCGAGAGCAGGTTTATCGACTAGGGTCCCGCCAATATAGAATGATAAGCAGCTGAGCCTGGGAGACTTACGTCGAAAAGGTGGTAGCTAGACCTTGCAAGCGACAAACAGCCAAGGAAGTCAAGGAAGAAACTGCCTGACCGTTATCTTATCAATGCTGATTCAGATTGATTACGTTATACCGATCTAGTGTGTTCGTCATCGGTCAACTGCTAAAGTTTGGCGTCAGCTTCGGATTGCTTCCCTATGAACATGAGATAGGACCGGGGGAGGGCGAGTGCAATTACATCAAGAACCTCCTTTAGATTCCAAATAACGCCGAAAAGGTTAAATTACGTTGGCAGGAGTAGTTTCAGTGCGCCGTATCGTTCATGTGCCTCAGTTAGAGTTCGATCCTGCGAATGAGATCAGAAATATCATATATCGGCCATATACCTGTTTCGCGTGCGCCTCACCCAGGTTGGAATGTAAGCCTCGTGTATGACCCAAACATTAGCAAATTCATCCCGCTCCCCCCAGATCACGTGAAGCTTCATCATGCCGACAGCCATCTCTATCGCCTCTGAGCATGAATCCCTCGGTTATATTTTCACATCGGTGGCGTCTTCCAGTACCAAGTAAATGGGCTAATCATAGCCTCAATTATGATTCTGGAGAACTTCACATGCTGTCCTCAACTTCTTCCGGGTCTTTCGGGTGATCTTCAAATGCCTTCCATACTCTAATCTGTCACTCAAGGGTACTCTGCGCGTGGTGACACGGCCTCGGATCTGGGACGGACGCGCAATTGGACCGTCGACCCGCGCGTGGCCATGAGAAGCGCGGGTGCTCGGGCGGTCGTGATTGTACTTTACGGCAGGTCGACAGCTGTACACATCCCCGATCAACAAACTACTTGGCTTCCCCAGCAAAGCTAGTGCAGTATATAAGTCTGAGCGCTATACCACTTAGCCCGCTCAACTCACCCGCGACCATGTACCTTCTCCCTGTCCTTGCGCTCGCGTTGCTCTCGTCTGCCTCTCCGCTCTCGGTCGAATTTACGACTCGCCATGCTCTGCGTGAAATTCCGTCTGGTTGGACGGCTGTTGCACGTGCCCCTGCGGAGCACAAGATCGACTTGCGCATTGGACTCAAGCAGGGCCGGATGGCCGAATTGCTCACCACGCTTGGAGAAGTGAGCGATCCGGCACACGCGAAATATGGGAGGCATTTATCCAAGAGGTGAGTATACATTTTGTTTGGTGTTGGAATAGATTTGACATTATCTTGGAGCTAGTGAGGTCGATGAGCTCGTTGCCCCTCGTCACGAAACTGTCTCGTCTGTGGAGGGATGGCTGGAGTCACACGGTGCTACCATTTCCGAACGTTCTTCCGCCGGAGACTGGTTGCATGTCACTGTCCCCGTAGCCCGCGCAGAACAAATGCTCAACACCCGCGTACGTCCCAGTCCCCACTCCACACCTCTATCGCATGTCAAATCTCTTACGGACCTTCCCCATCCAGTACAACATCTATCGCCACACCTCTGGGAGCCATATCGTCCGTTCCGAGTCCTACGGTCTCCCACGGTCTCTTGACGCACACGTCGACGTTGTCCAGCCCACTACATTTTTCGGGCGAATCAACGAGAGAGATGGCCCCGGCTCCGAGATGAGCAAACGCGCGTCGACGGTGTTTATCCTTCCTGAGGCTGAGAAGGCAGTGGAGGCGGAGGTAGAGGAGACGAAGGGGAAAGTCTTGGCTACTGTGCCCTCGAGTTGCAATTCGACTATCACGCCTGCTTGTTTGAGGGCTTTGTATAGGTAAGTCAGTTTGAGGAAGGCGGGGTATTGTGACTGATTTTTCGGCGGTTAGGACGGACGGGTATACCCCGGCTGCGACGAGCAACAACTCGCTTGGTGTTACTGGGTATCTGAGTGAGTACAGCTCTACGCAGTCGTTCTCACATGACCGTAACTAACCGAGTAATATTTAGAGGAATATGCTAGCACGGCAGATTTGCAGGTGCGTTTTGGCATGTGGTTAAACCGCATTGTTGGATTTCTAACCCGCCGCCGGTATGTAGACTTTCTACAAGAAATACCGTACCGATGCTATTGGGTCCACGTTCGCCGTTGAGCTCGTTAACGGAGCGAATAACACTGAAACGGACCCTGGTGTCGAAGCGAATCTCGATGTTCAGGTGAGTATTCGGCTATTTCTGTCGTATTGCCACCCTCATCTGAAATTCTGGATGTAGTATGCTGGGGGCATTTCGTATCCCACACCAAATATTTTTTATTCTACCGCAGGATCACCACCTTATACCCCGGATTCGAATACTGCTACTAACACTAACGAGGTAAATGAAATTTATAACCTTCCATGATGGTTTTATTCTAATAAATTTGGCTCAGCCGTACCTTGACTGGGTCAACTACATATTGAACAAGACCTCGATCCCGCAAACTATCACTACGAGCTACGGTGACGACGGTGTGTTTTTACTCTCTTCACTAAAATGCATCATTCCTGATATACCTTCTATAGAACAATCTGTTCCTTTCGACTACGCCAAACGCGTCTGCACGTCCTTTGCTCAACTCGGTGTCCGCGGCGTCAGCGTCCTCTTCTCATCCGGTGAACACATCCACATCCCTTCATTGCCCCACTCCAGCCAACTAACCCCCCCCACCTTTCCCTAGGCGATGGCGGCGTCGGCTCCGGCGACTGCAAAACAAATGATGGCACCAACCGCACGCGCTTCCTACCCATATTCCCCGCCTCCTGCCCATACGTCACAACCGTCGGCGGAACCTACAAGATTGCGCCTGAGGTCGGGGTCAGCTTCTCCCAAGGCGGATTCTCGGATTACTTTGCGCGGCCGAGTTACCAGACGAAGGCCGTGGCTGGGTTTTTGACCTCGCTGGGGACGACGTATAGTGGGTTATATAATTCGACTGGGAGGGGGTTCCCGTGAGTTTTTATCCCTTGGTGAAGCTGGGATGATGTTAATTGAGGGATTGATTTGTAGGGATGTTGCTGCGCAGGGAAATGCGTACGTTGTTTCTACGCTATCCTGACGTGTCTTAGACTAATTCTGCCCTGCTGTGACCTTAGATACCAAATTATCCTAAAAGGGTTGACCCAGTCCGTAGCTGGAACCTCCGCCTCCGCTCCAACATTTGCAGCTGTGATCAGCCTGTTGAACGATTATAGGCTATCTCAAGGGAAGCCTGCGCTTGGTTTCCTCAATCCTTGGTTATACTCGAACGCGACGACTGGGCTGAACGATATTACGTCTGGGAGCAACCCTGGGTGCGGGACAAGTGGGTTTACGGCTCGCGCTGGATGGGTGAGTTGTTTTGGTTTTGCTAGGCTATTTTATGGGCGAATGCTGATGGGGGTTGTTTAGGATCCTGTAACTGGTCTCGGAACGCCAGACTTCGTTAAATTGCAGAAAACTGTTTAGTATCATTATACTGTAACACCAGGACTAATTGAGATGTATGAAGCACCATATATGCGGGCGAATACCATGGGATGACCGTGCAGATAGCATGACCGCCGTCGACGCGTGAATCCTGACTTCGGGCGGCTTTGGGGAACGGTATTTCAACTACAGTATCGGACTAAACCTCTCTCAGAGAGATTTCAGCACTAGTAATCGACCGAGAGCTCGGGAGCCGCTGATTGATAATCTCCATACTTATTATGGTCTTGAAGCTGGGAATCCAGGCAATAAAACGTATATAGTAATATTGTGAATACTCAAAGATCGGCTTAGTTGTGAGTGAAACACAGCGAGGATGTCTGAGAGAGGTTTTGTCCTCACCATAGAACTTTCACTCGCCCACCCGGTGCTTGTTCTGTTGGTAGTATGAGCATTGTTTAACTATATGGCCTTGTACAGCTGACTGACCACTAGCATACACTAGAGTGCCGGGCTGCTATGAGAACATTTAAGGATGGAAAATAATGGCCTGCATCGAATAGGAGGTTTCACTGGTGCTTTCTATATCCCGGATATATGGTGCTTCTATATATGCTCTGGCGGAGCTAAAAAGAGCTCACCGGGTAGGTTTGGACACTTTCCAGCACGCGGAAAGTTTATTTTGGGCCTCTGGTTCGGAAGACAATACCATCCGCGTCTGGGATGCTTCTTCCTTCGACATTCAAGAGACTGATCCTCTAGGTGATTGGTTGATGGACAAGGAAGGGAAGATAACCACGCGGTCTGGACAATTTATCTTGTGTGTTCCGATTGATTTGCATATTCTACTATTGAGACCACACAACGCTTCTACCATTGGTACTCAAGGTTACTTTCAGCTCTCCTTTGAAAATATTTTCTTGGGTAGCGCCTGGGCAGAATGTTTTCAATGAGTCCTATGTACCTCGACTAGAAATTGATCCTGTTGGTGAAACCAGACGTAACATTATTTGTAGGCTATCGGCTTTATCCAAATCCCTGCATCGTAAATTCCACACACTCGCAAATACCTCCCAATTTCGGATAGATCACGTGGGGCCACGCCGACATCCACAGCTCACCGCCGCGACACCTACTGTGTATCAGCCTGTAGCGACTCTGAGCATGAAGCCCTCGGTTGTAATCTTTCAAATCTATGGCGTCTTCCGACATCGCACCTCACTTTATGCCAAGTAAATGTGCTAATGATAGCCATAATTGTGCTTCTGAAGCGCTTCGCATGCTGTCCTCGACTTCTCCTAGCTCTTTCGGGCGATCTTCAAATGCCCCCATGCTCAAAACCGCCACCACGAGACTTCTCTGCGCATGGTGACGCGACTTCGGGTCCCGAACGGACACGCGGCTGGACAGTAGCCCCGCGCGTAGCCATGTGAAGCGAGGGTGATCTAGCATGCGCGATTGCACTTTACGGTAGAACGACAGTATTGCACAAGCCCGATCGGCAAACTACTTATCCTCGGAGCAAAGCCCGCGCCGTATATAAATCGCATCGGTGTACCGCTTAGCCTCCAACCCAACTCACCCGCGACCATGTATCTTCTCCCAGTTCTTGCACTCGCATTGCTCTCGTCTGCCTCTCCGCTATCTGTCGAGTTTACGACTCGCCATGCCTTACACGAGGTTCCTTCTGGTTGGAAGGTTGTTGCGCGTTCCCCTGCGGAGCACAAGATCGACTTGCGCATTGGACTCAAGCAGGGTCGAATGGCTGAATTGCTCACCACGCTCGGGGAGGTGAGCGACCCGGTACATGCGAAATACGGAAGGCATTTGTCAAAGGCGTGAGTTCACGTTTCTTATGGGGTTGGAAAACATTTAATAATCTTTTGGAGATAGCGAGGTCGATGAGCTTGTTGCGCCTCGTCGTGAAACCATCTCGTCCGTGGAGGAGTGGTTGGAGTCACACGGCGCCACCATCTCCGAGCGTTCCTCCGCCGGAGACTGGCTGCATGTCACCGTCCCCGTAGCTCGCGCAGAGCAAATGCTCAACACTCGTGTACGTCCCAAACCACACCCCGGTACTCAAGCCTATACCTCTCCTCATATAATTTTCACGTACAGTACAACATCTACCGCCACACCTCCGGCAGTCACATCGTGCGATCCGAGTCCTACGGCCTCCCGCGCTCTCTCGACGCACACGTCGACGTCGTTCAACCCACTACCTTTTTCGGGCGAATCAACGAGAGAGATGGCGCTGGTTCCGAGATGAACAAACGCGCGTCGACGGTGTTTATCCTACCCGAGACTGAGAAGGCAGTCGAGGCAGAGGTGGAGGAGACGAAGGGAAAAGTCTTGGCCACCGTGCCGTCGAGTTGCAGTTCAACAATTACGCCTGCTTGTTTGAGGGCGTTGTATACGTGAGTCAGTTTGAGGAAGGCGCTGTATTGTCACTGATTTTCGGTGGTTTAGGACGGATGCGTATACTCCGGCTGCGACGGGCCAGAACTCGCTTGGTGTGACTGGGTACCTGAGTGAGTCTAGCTCTACAGAGTTGTTCTTACATGTCCGTCACTAATCGAGTGATAATTAGAGGAATATGCGAGCTCCTCAGATTTGCAGGTGCGTTGGGCATATAAACAAATGTATCTTCTTAATTTTCTAATTTATCGTCGGCAACTAGACTTTCTACAAGAAGTATCGTACCGACGCCGCTGGGTCCACCTTTTCCGTTGAGCTCATTAACGGAGGACTGAACACTCAGACCAGCCCTGGTGTTGAGGCGAATCTTGACATTCAGGTATGTAGTTGATTTACACACCCATGTTTCAGCGCTCATATGATTTGAATGTAGTATGCTGGAGGTATTTCGTACCCAACGCCGAATATCTTTTATTCCACTGGAGGGTCACCACCTTATACTCCAGACTCAAATACCCCCACCAACACGAACGAGGTAAGTGGAGTTCAGAGCTCTTGCTGATGGTTTGTTCTAATATACTTGGTGCAGCCGTACCTTGACTGGGTCAATTACATACTGAACAAGACCTCGATTCCACAAACTATCACTACGAGCTATGGTGATGATGGTGCGTTCCTACTCTCTTCAGTAAATTTCATCATCCCTGATATCTTTCTATAGAACAAACTGTTCCTCTGGATTACGCCACCCGCGTCTGCACGGCTTTTGCCCAGCTCGGCGTTCGTGGCGTCAGCGTCCTCTTCTCGTCCGGTGAACACACCCACATTCCTTCATCGCCCAACTCCACCCAACTAACCCCTCCACCTTTCCCTAGGCGACGGCGGCGTTGGCTCCGGCACCTGCAAAACAAACGACGGGACGGCCCGCACGCGCTTCCAACCCATCTTCCCCGCCTCCTGCCCATACGTCACAGCTGTCGGCGGGACCTACAAGGTGCCCGAAGTTGGAGTGAGCTTCTCCCAAGGAGGGTTCTCGGATTACTTTGCGCGGCCGAGCTATCAGACGTCGGCCGTGGCTACGTTCTTGACCTCGCTGGGGACGACGTATAGTGGGTTGTATAATACGACTGGGAGGGGATTCCCGTGAGTTTTATTCCTTGACGAAGCTGTGACGAAGCTGATTGAGGTTTGTAGGGATGTTGCTGCGCAGGGAAATGCGTCAGTTCCGTTGCTGTCCTGCCATTTCTTAGACTAATTCTGTTCTTCTATGACATTAGATACCAAATCATCCTTAAAGGAGCGACCCAGTCTGTAGCCGGGACGTCCGCCTCTGCTCCAACATTCGCAGCCGTGATCAGCCTGTTGAACGATTATAGGCTATCTCAAGGAAAGGCCGCACTTGGTTTCCTCAACCCTTGGTTGTACTCGAACGCGACGAGCGGGCTGAACGATATCACGTCTGGGAGCAATCCTGGCTGCGGGACAAGTGGGTTTACAGCGCGCGCTGGATGGGTGAGTTGTCTCGGTTTTACCGGGTTATTTCATGGGCGAATGCTGATGGGGTTGTCCAGGATCCTGTCACTGGTCTCGGAACACCAGATTTCGTTAAATTGCAGAAAACCGTTTAAGATTATCATACTGCAACATTCGGGCCGAGTGATGTGGAGTACCATGTATGCGGCCGAAATACTATTGGATAAATGCACAGATGACACAATCCCCGGCAACGCGTGAATAGTCTCAAATAGAATCGCTTCCCAACGGGACCAAACCCTCCTTCATCGTCGTATATCTCCTATAGTCGCTTTGGAATGAACTTGGTGACGGATTGAAGCTTAGTTTACCTTGAGGCGGGGTACTCTCTCCCACTCTCTTCGCACTTGTTGGTTTTGAGGGAAAAGAGCTAAATCCGGCAGAACGCTCCGCGGATGTACGGGGTGGCGAGCGTCGGGCTGAATAGTGACTTTCCTGAAGAAAAACAGTAAGTTAGGGTGCGTCGAGAAAGAAACAGGGAGTAGATACAAGACATATTTAGTGCAATTTGCATGCGCATACATCCCAGCATTCTCGTTTGCGCGGGGGATCACGTGCTCGCCACTACAGGGAGCTGCGACGGAGCGCATTCGTGTTGGAGTAAGAGCTGAAGGCGGAGAGATTTTGCGCGGCCGGACGAGCGGGGGGTGCGTTGTTCAATACGAAGTGTCTGATTAGGTTGAGGATCGGGAGTGGGAGCGAGGTGCCTCTTGGGCCTGAAAGTCGTGATAATGCCGAAATGGGTGTAGATGAAACCGCCAGAACGTACTAGCGGACCCCAGAGTTGGACGATGAAACTGAAGCGAGTGGTGAAGCGAGTGTAAGAGCGCTCGGGCTAGCTCGAGCCTTCCAGGTCTGAAGCAAGGCACCGCGCAAGGCAGACGACCTGGTGTCGTGGTAAGAAGAATGGCAGACTTCTCGTCATTCTTGCCCCATGCCTGGCAAGAGTCACGCTCGTGAACAAAAGGAGGGCACGGCCTTACGGGGAGTGCAGGTCTATAAGTAGAGGAATTGTGCCACCCGTACTCTTCTCAACATTAGTCAGCTTGGCTGTTGGAGGTTAGGCGCCTCTCAGGCTCGCCGACGGAGTTAGATTCCATAAAACACGAGGTATCGAGCTCGTAGTCGTAACATGAGTTTTGCGTCATATGGAAGGAAGTCGGGGAATGTGAGCGCGTGGTGAAATAAGGAGTGCAACGTGAGGACGCAGGGCCAGATATAGACGGTTTAAACTGGTGAGACGACGGCTCTGTGATTCCATCCTCCAATGTCGATGCCAGGGCCTGTGACATGCTTGGATCAGAGTTGAGATTGGGAGTTAGCTCTTGATTCCGCATCTAAAGAAATCGTATGGACGGGGAGAGTGCTGACGCTGGCCGTCATCGGGGAGGGTGGGAAGACGTCACGCGCGAGGAAGGGGATCGGCGAGACACAGCCCCACATCAATCATTCTGTCCATCATACGCCCGGCGCTTACACTAACCTGAAATGGTGGGCTGAGCGATGATAGACTTCCAACAACTTGACAAAGCATGGCCGTGTCACGTACACATGTCTTCAGATTGCAGTTCTGGGATACTCAACGACCACACCACAGCATAATAATATGCCTCCCCGCTCTGCGTCTCCGGAACGGTTCGGCGGATTCTTCAAGCGCGTTACCCGCGGCGTAAGGAAATCGCTCAATCCTAGCGCACGAGCTCCGACCCCTCGCACGCCTTCTCCTCTGCTTCAGGAACCACCCGTAAACCCGCCTTCACATATCATGCCATCTCATGTACCAGCCCCAGAGCTTATCCCGCCGCCGCCTACCCAATCTCAACAAGCAGTGGTTTTACCACAGCCAGCACCGAGTCCCGGTCAACCAACGCCTACCTCGTATTCGCCACCCGGCGCTAATCGATTAGACAAAGCGGAATCTAGCTTGACTCGGACCGCAAAAGAAGCTGGGGTAGACGCATGGGCCGCACTCAAGGTCGCGCTACAGGTGTTGAGGAGCTCGGATATGGTCCCTTCCATCAAATCTGCTGTGGCTGGGTTCCTCGACGTGATCGGTACCTTCGAGGTGAGTGATATGATTCTTGTGTTCCTGCATAGCATTGATTCTTTCTCGAATGCAGACGGCGGCACGGAACCGGAAGGAATATGCAGAACTTGCCTTAAATCTCCAACGCATGGTCAACGAATTTACGGAAAATCCAGGGATGCACACGTCTTCGAAAGTGTCTGTGGCTCTGATAACTATGATGAGGTGTGTTGCTTCCTAATGGACGATGATTTGGAATTGACAAGTTAGTAGCGGTCTGCAGGAAGAAATGGGGTATGTGGAGGAACGGCTGGGGCACTCGGGACTTAGGCGTCACCTGGAGGTGGGACGGGACCTGGACGACATACAGGGGTGCTATCGGCGCGTCGAGACTTTATGCCGTGAGCTACAGGTGTGTCCGCTTGAGCGGAGTGGTCTTGAATAAGAATCTGATCGTACATATATTAGAACAGAGCACTGACCAAGATATGGAAAATTGCGGAGGAGCAGCAGGTGGTACGTTTGCCGTACGTCAAGGCTTTAGAATTCAGTATCTGATATACGGTCCCGCAGGAGGCTCACCTTAAGGAGCTCAACGCTGCACTGAAGGCGATGTACGACTCAACGCTGTCGACCGTTGTCGGCCGGCGCAATTGTACCACTGGCACTCGAACGGCAATTCTGAGGGAGATGCGGGAGTGGGCAGACAACCCCGACAGCCCGAAAGTGTACTGGCTGAATGGAATGGCCGGCACCGGGAAAACCACATTGGCGTACAGCTTCTGCGCCGATATGCAATTTACTGGTCGACTTGGAGCAAGTTTCTTTTGCTCTCGTGCGGACACAGACAGCCAAGATGTGTCGAGAATCGTGCCCACCGTCGCCCATCAGCTTGCGCGTCTGTTACCGTCTTACCGCGAGGCGCTGATTCGGCAAATCGGCGAGGACAAGGACATCGGCGCACGGGGAACCAGAACACAATTCGAGAAGCTTATTCGAGGTCCTCTACTTGAAGTCAGCGACTCAGTACCTGAAGGCATTGTTGTGACGATTGACGCGCTTGACGAATGCGATCGCCGCGACGGGGCTCAGGATATCCTGAACGTGCTGTTTCTCCACGCCAAAGACTTACCGATCAAGTTCTTCGTCACCTGTCG
>JANWGL010006799.1:3498-17539 GCA_025200755.1 Ceratobasidium sp. C01 | reverse complement strand
GAATACAAGACAGTCAAAGAACTGGAGGACCACGTAAATGGAGTAAGTAAACTCTTGTGTTTCAATACGCCTACATAGCTGACGGTCATGATAGATCCTCAGGTTAATGGAATGCAAAGGCCGAGTTAATTTTGTGGACGAATCCCGCGACGGTCTTTGCCTATGCCCAAGCGACGTGGACCCGAGCAATTTCAAGAAATCCGAAGGCGGGGTAGTAGCGCTCAGCTTTAGTATGACGTGTTTCCTCCCTCCTTCTTTCTTCGCCTTCACGATGGAGAGGTCGATAAAGCCGTTTAATTGGGAGGTGGGTCAGCACGTCAACTATCCGCGGTCGACGAATATCGGACCAATGGACTTCGCATCTGGGCGCCTTGTTTACTACGGAAGAAGCAATATAGGTCAGCTTGACTGCTTTTATTTCACCTACATCTCCCTCATGAATCGACAGCACTTCCAACGAGCATCCGCCGGCGCTTGATGCGCCAATGCATTGCCGCATCAGTAAACAGTGGCGCCCAAATTCAGGCTGAAAATATCGGCACTCTCTAAATAACGAAAACATAGAGCCTGCGGAATTGTGCTGTCCTTTTCCTGGAGCGGCTTTAGTCGCGGCGTATATCATATTGCGTATTTTATAACTTGAATCCTGGTTACACATCTTCCAATCCTGGTTGCTAGTTATTGTTTTGAAACGCTCATGCTAAGTAAGCTCATGACAATATCCACCGATCCATTCCACCCGACTCACCTCATTTACAGTAAGTGAATTGGGGCACCCATCGACAGGTGGGGAGGCAGTTCTACTGGGATAGCCGTTCTCGTAAATCATGCCGTCAAGCACAGCATGTTTACCAGTAACACAGCAACTTTCACCAAAGACGAGCCTGAGCAAACCTATCAAATAGTTCATCTATCTCACGTCGTAATTATACATGCGCTCCTAATTCGGTTATGGCCAGCTCCAGATGCCCGAATCGTTTCGGCGTTGTCTGCCCCAGGATTTCACACGAGTCCTGCTCTGGACGGACACGACGTTGGTGGGAGAGGCGGTTTTGGAAATTTTCAATACCGAGTTTCCGCACTAACGTCGCTCTTCGATATGGGGGTGATTCTCGCTCAAAGACAGCATGGATGGCGTGGGGCGATGAGTTTGTAGCGTCAGCAGTCTCAAACCGAGGGTTGGAGTATCCCAGCTCGCCCGTGTAACCTAGGTATATTTGAATTTTCTTTTCGATTAGCATCATTGGCGATTTATTACCAGTATGAACCTTAGGAGTGATCAAATCCCTGAGTTGGAAACCGGCGAGCATAGGCTCGATAATTATGTCTTCAAGTCATACCAACAAGTTTTTGAAATTTCCAACGAATTTCGCACCGCAACCCGCCAAACCCGAGCGATGTGGTCTATATTGAAACTGAACGCGATGGAGTTGGGTAAAGTTGTGGAGTATGGAAATCGAACGACAAGACAAGCGTGGGAAGAGTGGTGCAGGATTCACAGGCATCATTTTGTAGATGTATGCTAAACTATTTGTCAATCATATAAAGTGGATCCGACAGGTGCCGTTCTTGTATTGCTGTTGCTGCGATCAATCGTGATAACTTGAGACTATTCCTTACCTATTAGCTCTCCCGGGCCGCCAATTTTGCCATTATATGACCCTACAGCTGTGTTGAGTCGATTTGTGACAGGTCCGTTGGCTGACGCATCCCCGGGCGGCAAATGCGTGGCCAGCTCATGCTGATCTATGCCAGAAGGAAAGCACTGAGACCGATGTATATAGCTCAACTATCAGATTATATCTATTACGGTACATATATCGAGCATCTTGGGTTTATTGTTGCGTAGTATAGCAGAGTGTAATTAGGAGGTATTTGCACAACCGGCGGGGTTGAGATACGAAAGTACCACCGGCGATCGATTAGTGGAGCTGTTGACAGCCACTCTCGACTTCTCCTAAATTATACCCAGTTTGCTGAGAGCCGCAGTTTCGAGAAGACAGAAGCCTACTTGTTTGAACAGCTGGGCCGATGGTAGTTTAAATGTGATACAATAGCACTCTTCCGATTGTTGAGACTAGGCTTCGATGTCACGTTCTGTCAAGGCTGCTATGATGTAGGATGATCCGCAAACGCTCGGGCAGCACCTGTCTATAGGTGACTACAATCTATCTCATATCAGGTACATGGCAGGCGCTCGCAGGCAAGACCAATTCGGACAGGATATGTCGATGTTTCACATCCTAACAACTTGTGAGCCAGCATAAAAAGTCTTCGAATTGGCTGTAGTTCCTCACACTTCTCTCAAGTCTCCAATAGGTCAGACATCCTTCCCTCAACCACTTTGAGTCACTTCTAATCCGTCACCTACAGTTCCAAGCTCCCAACCCATTCCAATCCTTTCTACCCCGCATATACTCACCCATACACGCTCGAAGTAAGTAATAAATAACTGGTTTCATTATACTTGCTTATTTACTCGTCCTTGATAGCAACGATGAAGTTTCAAATCAACAGCATCATCCTCGCTGCTACCATTGTTTTCGGCATGGTCGCTTCCAAGCCGATCCCCGATCCTTCTCCTTGCGCAACCTGCTGCAAGCGAGCGCTCCCTATTGGTGTGCGTGCGGATGATTGCACCGCATGAGCCTCACGCCGTTCTGGCTTAATCCTTTGGTGTTTGCTCTGGGATCACTTTTATCTATTGAAATTGAAATACTTTGTTTCCGATGTTCTCATATCTATCTTTTAATCAACTGTGTTGCTCACATAATCTTGCGACGCTTGTCAGCCATTCGGGCTCCGATACCACCACTCTCTGAACCGGCTCATTATAGCTAAGAAATACGGGATTGAGTGTGTCTAAATCTCTCTCAGCACTCTTGGTTTGTTTCCAGACATACTTTCGAGTGATGGGCCGAAAACCGCCCTTGAACTTGACGCTAAGGCGCGTGTAGATTGGGATTTGTCGTGTGAATTCGAGAGCTAGGCTAAGGGTTGGTTCGCGAGCGCACACGCGGAGGTGCGAGGTTGGTAACCTCGGAGGCACAAGAAACGTGGACGATCAGCGGTAGTGTGTAATATGATCGTCAAAATACCGATAGGCGGGCTGCCACACGTGAGGTGAGAGCGAGAAGCACTCAGGAGCATCGCTCACTGGTGCAGCAAGGGCGGGCACTTATGCCAAAAGTATTTGCTTACCTTCGGATATGTGGGAACTAGTCACGTGTGGCTAAATTGGCTTCTTCATCGTCGGTGATTAGACGTGACAACGCCTAACCAGCTGATCAGATAATAGAACCAGATTCTCTTCGTAGGGTGTCTGGCTGGCCTAACTACCTACTCCCACTACTCAGAAACAGAAACTGGTACTACGGGCGATAAGGGCCACACCACAGGCGTCGAATCCAAGTTGAATTCAAACCCAAGAATAAGCCGGACATGAATTTGAATTTAAGGTCGAGGCGCCGACGGCGGGAGTACGCACCCCGCACGAGAACATCTGTGGACCACCGACCAGAACTTGTCCAGCACTTACAGCTCGAGAAACTTGAGTTCGGAGTCCTACGAGAGAACAACTTTTCACCCGAGTATGAGCGTCGCCTTATAGACGAAGGGGGCTGGTTCACGTTCGAAGACGACGAAAAAACACTTCGAATCTCGATTGGACCGACTCAAAGCAACCCCATCGTCATCAGCGTCGCAATCGCCATTCAAACTGTGGAGTATGTTGCTCTTGGCGAGGATCGCGGTTCTCAGTACCTTTTTCTTGAGCTACTGCAGAATCCTAGATTCGAGAAAGAGGATTCTACGCGTCCTTCAACACGGAACCTGAGGGAATACGTTCGACGCAGTCGAACTCGGCAGTCTTCTCTAGATGAGGCCGATGGCCCCCATAGTCTTGTTGCGCCATTTACCTCAAGATGGCTCAAAATAACTTTCTTCCAGGACCCGGCTCCACCAGATCTAGATTGGCTAGACCGACTCTGTTTGCTCGCATGTCTCCCAATCCCCGATTTGCAACTCCAGCTATCGTTCGAAAAACAGGATCTGTACTCACAACACAACCAATCCGAAATCGATAGCTGGCTGAACTCTGGTACCCTACCTTGGGATGTTGCATTTCAATGCGAGGCTCTGTATCGGAACGGAACCTTGGCACCTCCCGAGCTACTTGCACTCCGTCCGTCAATCGAGGCAATGCTAGCATCCCCAGACAAGCGACCATATACTCGCGATGCCTTGATTGCGTTCAGGTCGGAGATTGAGGGCGCAGGCACGCGGACGACCTTCAATGATTTCGAAGAGAGGGACGTTGTAGAAGCGTTCAATCTCGTATTCGAGCAGTCCGAGAAAACTAGGAAAGTTTTCCCCCGGAGTCCGACCGAACTCTCCGCGATGAAGGGGACGAAGTTCATGTGTCACTACGTGAAGATCACTCCCACAGCAATCTACTTGACAGGTATGTTTTCCTTCAAATCTGGCCAAGTTTTGGTCACATTCACGAAATAACCAACGTCTTTAGGCCCGCTTTCGGAGCAATCCAACCGCGTTATTCGTCGTTACCCAGGATTTGAGTCGAATTTTATACGTGTCAGCTTCACGGATGAGAGCGATGGTCGGCCTCGATTCGATTTTGAGGTAGACACAGATGCCTTTTCAGCAGCCCGGTTTGGCAATTTTCTGAAGAATGGTATGTGCTTCCAAGTAGATCAATTCAATGAAATAGGTCTTTTAACACGGTTCAACTCTTAGGTTTCTCAGTCGGAGGCCGGCACTTTGCTTTCTTGGGCTATAGCCAGTCTGGTGCAGTATCAATGTTTCGTGTTTGTACATATTTTGCCTAATATCCTGCGCCGTTGACAGGATTCCGCGAGCACAGCTGTTTCTTCAGCTCTGACTTCGAGTTTAATGGTCAAACTGTAACGCCAGAATACATCCGCTCCAGCTTGGGCGACTTTTCTCCGGAAGTCACCGAATGTCCCGCGCTCTACGGTGCAAGGATGAGCCAGGCGTTTTCGTCGACACTTCCATCGATTACTTTGGACTTATGTCAGATAATTCTCGAACCTGACCTGAAGTCGTCGGACGGTGGGACATTCTCGGATGGGTGTGGAAGGATGAGCCGCGAGCTGGCTGCCAAGGTCTGGGAGAGTCTGATTGCCCACCGGGGTGAGAAATACGAAAGGCACCCTGCAGAGCCTATCCCAGTTGTGTATCAGATTCGGATTGGAGGTGTGTCGCTCGGATGCATTACCTCTTAGGGCTAATTATAGCACAGGTAGCAAGGGAGTGGTACGAGTCGACCCAAAACTCTCAGGGAAAGTGTTGCATATTCGGCCATCCATGAAGAAATTCGAAGCCCCCAATGAACTTACGTTGGAGATAGCGCGGGCGTTTGAAAGTCCGACTCCATGTCTTTTGAATAGGTATGCGTACCCATTGATCTCGGTCTGTGCTTGCGCTTACAACCCACAGACCGCTGGTTATGCTTTTGTCCACGGGTGGCGTTGATGCTCCAATATTCCACAAGATCCTCTTAGAGGCATTGAATGATGCGGTTTCCGGGCTTAGCACCTTTAATGGCGCTTCACAACAATTACGGGCTAACCGACTCGGCAAGGCGTTCCGTCTGGCAGACACGTTTGAGAAACTTTCGAGCCTCGGTTTCGAGTTGGATCAGGATGGAATCCAAGCAGCTATGGGGATCCAAAAGATTTTGAATTCGTCTCTGTATCACATCAAGCTTGGCATTAAGCACAAGGCTCGGATTCCCCTCCTAGGCAGCTATACTCTCGTGGGGGTTTGTGACGAAGACAATTATCTGTTGTCAAAACAGATATATGGTATGTAGAAATTTCTCGAGTATTATCCCGAACTCTCATGCTTCATTCTTTGATGTAGCATGCGTACAAGAATTTGATCGTAAAAATGGGCGTATCCATATCAATTATTTGTCTGGGAAAGTGCTGGTAACCCGAAGCCCCGTTATTCACCCAGGAGACGCACAAGTCCTTTATGCAATTGGTGAGCCTCCGGAAGGGTCGCCGTTTGCTGGCGAGGGGAACCATCTTCCCAACTGTGTCGTGTTCTCGTCTCGTGGTTCACGGCCAGTCCCGAACATGCTGGGAGGGGGAGACCTTGGTGAGCAGCTCTAAATTAAGCATAGGAAAAAGGCTTACCGTTTTCATAGACGGAGTACGTAGTTCGAGCATTATTACTCAAGTATAGAACTGATATTTAGCCAAATAGGATTTATATAACTTGATCCTACTGCCGGAACTCATCCCGCGTCACATATATGCGCCGGCAGAATACGCCGAGAAGCCTCCCCGCGAGACACTGGATCGACCAAGGTTCGATCCGCCCCTTTTAAGTCACATTGTGCTCATTCTATTAACAGTACCATTGACGATGTTGCGGATTTCATGGTCAAAGTACGTCATCCTACCCTTACTCATCGATGCTGCTAACCTCCACAACTAAAGTTCATGTGCAAAGATGCGGTAAGTCGGCGCCAACACGTTTCGTATTGATGCTAATGGCAAATTATCCAGGTTGCGATCATCGCTATCAATCACCTCGTAATCGCGTCAATGAGCGCAGAACAAGGCACTCGCGACCCGAACTGCATGATTAATGCGGCGCTTCATTCAACGGTGAGGTTTTACGCTTATTAGTCACATTGTACTACTAGTAACATTCCGAGGCCAGGCCGTTGATTTTGTTAAGACCGGGGTCCACGTTGAGAATGACGAGATTAGAAAACCAAAGTACGGCCGAGACCGTTCCCGGGAGACAGATCCAGTTTTACGGCCAGACTGGCAAGCCGGCCACGGACGGGACGCGGAGAACGGTTGTTACTATTATCCTTGTCAAAGGTATGAAATGCCACCGCTACTTAAACTTACCTCCGCTGTCAACTCCTTGAACTAAGCGCGCTCGGTAAACTTTTCCGCGCTGTTGGGATACCCCCTGAGAACCCCGCACGAGAGGAAACCGAGCAGCCAAATCAGCCAAATCGGCCGAATCGTATCCTCCTTCGCCTCGCTAGACAAGTCACCCGTTTCAAGGATGGGATCGAAGCTACCTTCCGCTCCGCCGACACATGGGTCGAGGCCTTGTTCATGCAATACGTATTCGAGCTGAATCACATCTGCGTCTCTCACACCCTCTCCGCCGAAAGCAATGAGAGCGTCTCCGAAATCGAAGTCATGCTCGGCACGAACCTCGAAGCGACTGTCAATAAAAATAGCCTCATTGACCGTATGAAGCGAGTCTCCGACGACCTTGCAAACTTCATCCGGAACGAGCTCCGCGGTCCTGAAGGCTCCGATCCGCACGATTGGCTCGCCCGTGCATGGAAAGCGTATCTGACTTATTGTGGTGTCGGAGAGAGCAGGTTCGGGGCGTTAAGTTTTAGCTGGATTGCATTAAATTCGGTGTTGAAGGCTCTGCATGAGCTAGACGGGTCTTTGTTCCCCACTGCTCCGGCGGAGATCACGACTTCTTCAGTGGTGCTGGGGCAGCCGAATTTAGAGGGCGCCGACGAGTCTCAACCAGATTATGAGAGCTGGAATCATTGGGAGGTTGTCCTAGAACCACGTAGGTAACCTGCCCTGCCCTTCTGGTTCTACTTACTTACAAGTATCGACTGCGCGTTTTCTAGCAGAACCTCCGATAATCGCGTGAGTACCAGCACTAAAACATTAAAAGTAATTGGAGCTGAAATCAGGAATCTTATCCTCTAATAAACAGTATGAGCTAGGGAATCGTGAATGTATGTATGTAGCTAGGACATCTGAGAGCGTCCAATATTGAAATGAATCAAAACGAAGTGCTATGCGTCATGAAATTGTGCGACCAGTTACAGATAAGTACAAAAGGCAAGGTGAGTCATGAGCGGGCGAAAAAGAGGGCAGTCCACGACAGCTCTGGAGCTGAATACCCCCACTTCTTCGGCCTGCCTGGTTGTCTCCATATGCCGCGTCTCATGTCGAGCATTGGTAGTTTGTAATCCTCCATATACGCAATTGATTAGATAAATTGATTCATCCTTTCCACAACGCATTAAACTATAGCACAAAACCATACCGAACAATGAACGGCTAGGACGTCGTAGTGTCCCATTGAAACAAGATATATGCATCGAAGACACAGAGGGAAACAAGCTACAACTCCCACCGAAAAAAGTCCACCAGAAAACAATAAAGTTACATTAGCGTAAAGGCCTTCTCCATGTCAAACTTGATATCGAGCGAAGGCTTTCCCAACACTTCCTCCTCCAGACCCACATCCAAAATAACTACGGCAACGTAGCCAAATAGCTTGTCTACTTGTTCGAGCGAGACACCCTTGGCTGTAATATAGTTAGCTCGAGAACATTGGGCTCTAGGTGAAACAAAATACTCACTCTCAGGAAGCAAGAAAAACACCAGAGGAATCATGAGCATCATGCACGACCCGAAAAACTATAACAAAATATCAGTAAAATAATACAAGCGCGCAGATGAACAGGATTATCTCACCAAGTAGAATCCATATCCAATATTTGCGAGCATATACGGAGTCGACCTCGCGATCGCGAACTGCCAGAACCAATGCGTTGCGGCCGTGATTGCTTGGCAGAGCGCACGAACACTCAATGGGAAGATCTCGGCGCATATAATCCAAGAGATACCGTTCCACGAACCCTATTGAAAGGTATAAGTTGCCGTACGAAGGGGAGTGTGATTGTCACGTACGCAAGTGGCAACAGCGAAGATATACAAGCACGCAGCCGCCAGTCTCCCCGCGTGTGTAGCAGAAGCGCCCTCAGTGGGTTTCGCAATCGCTACGAAAGCGGCGACACTAAGGGGGTATTATTGAGTTTGCGTTCAGCTTGGTCAGGAATCCAATAACTTACTAGTACATGGCTAGTGCCCCAATAAAGGCACCAGTCATGAGTGGTTTACGTCTCCCAGCACGATCGACGATCCAAAAGAGAGCGATAAACGTTGCGACCATTTTTACAATACCGTAGATACCCTGCATTTCGTAGTAAGTAAGAGAGCCGCCAACGATCGGTGTGACGAAGTTGCTTACGGTGGCAAAAAGGGCGCTGTTGGTGCCAGTAATCCCGATAGATTCGAAGATAGTTGGAGCAAAATCCTGCAGAGGAGATCAGCCGGAGTCATACACAAAGAGTGAGATTTCAACTAACACTAATTGCGCCAGCACCTAGTGATGCAGACAGTTCGTCAGAGACCGTCACGCCAAATTTGAGTAAATTGAACCTACCAGTCAAGTTTTGGCACATCATAATCCCCATACCAAGCGCCAGCCTATTCCTAAGCCCGGGCTTGGCAATCTCCCTCAACTGTCCAATGAATCCGCTCTTGCGTTGGACGTGAAGTTCGCGGTCTAGTTGGATGCCAACCATCGCAAACTCTTCCTGAATGTAAACGTGCTCGATCGGGAGGTTTCGAATCCACGACAAGGTTTGGAGAGCCTCGTCTCTTCGTCCAACTTTGTAGAGCCATCGCGGGGTTTCCTGCAAAAACATCGATGCAACGAGGAGCATGCCACCGGGAACTGTAAGTTTGAATCAACATGTCAACTTCGAGCCTCAAGCAATGAGCCCATTAGGAGATTAACTCACTAAGCTGGATGGCTACGGGAATGTGCCACTGTTTAGACGATACTGGCATGTTTTTGGAGACGCCAAAGCTAATGAGAACATAAGATCATTTGTTTGCCACCCACATATAACCATGACTCACTTGATCCAAAACCCAACCCCCTCGCCAATCTGTAAAATAATTTCGTAGAATCCAACCAATTGCCCACGAATTTTCGGAGGAGCAATCTCCGCCATGTATAATGCTGCAGCTGGATTCAGTACAATGACCAACACGTTAACGGTGAGAACTCACGTGAAGCGAGGGAAATACTTCCGACGCCAAGACCTGTTAATACGCATCCTGCGTAAAACATTCCTAACCTGCGAGAGCGAAAAATCAGAAAAAAATACTATTGGACCCGAGTGCCTGACTCACGAGTGTTTCGCGCCTAACATAAGGCTGGCGCCGACACAAAACAGAGTTGATGCGAATCGCAGCGCACAGCGCCTGCCCAGTTTCTCGACGACGACAAAAGCCAACAACGAGCCGAAGAAGCATCCTAAGTACGGTAGACACGTTAGCCAAAATATAGGTATGAGTCTGGGACCGGTTACTTACCGGCTTGGTAGGTTGATTCGATATTGGAACTAACAAACTCCAGTTGCTTGGGTGACATCTTGTCCAAACCAAATTGTGCTCGAAACATTGGCAAATCAACGGCTCCCCCAACGACTGCCGAGTCATAGCTATTAAATCCTGTTAGTTCGATTTGTCTCTTCTTCCTGAGTAAGAACGTACCCAAAGAGCGCGCCTCCCCAACCAGCGATCAGAGCGAGAACATATAGGCGCCAATCTGAGACATCAAGAGATATTAAGTTTCGAGGCTGGAGTTTGGAAGAGGTGCCTTCTACTGACTGTATATTTCCTTTGGTGAAGGTCGATCCTCTGTCCGTTTGAAGGCCATCTAGTCGTTCGAAGCACAAGAAAAAACGAGTGTGTTCGGTTATGTGAAGATCATGGCACTGGAATCCAGGAGACCTTAAGTACAGATCACCCCCTTGCGTAGTAGACTGGCGTGCTCGAGCAAGGCTGTCAAGTAACGAGTTAATTAGCGTCGAAACGATGTTCCGGCTACGAGGAACTCCGAAGTCTGACGTTCGGGGTGCTCGGACCACAGTACTAGGAATACGAGTAAGTGTTTGCGAGTTCAAATGAGTTCGACGTCGTCATGCTAGCCGAGCGGACCGATACGAGAGAACATTGAATCAAAGGCAGCCAGGACCAAGATCATCAAGAATACTTCCCGGGTCCAGAGCGAGTGGCACCAGACAAGATTCGTGAAACAGTAGCCTGCCACGGGAGCTAGAGTCCTTACTAGAGAACGGCTCTCCACTAAGCGATCCTGGCGTTGGCGTTGGGCAGGCGGCGGGAGAGCCGGACAGACTGTCGACATCACGTGATCGGGTCATGTTTGATGAATGCATTGGAAATTTAATGCGATGGTCCTAGACAGCACCTCTCAGGGGCCGAGTGAGCTAATCGCGGCAGAGGTGTAACCTTGTGCTGCAAGATGTCTTGGCGCAAATCTTCTTCTTCTCACGACTTCATTCTTTTCACAAATCCACATGCGCTTATCGGGCTAGTCGGTCAATCGAGTAGCGGGATTGCGTGCATAACAGGCTTGAAATACTTGCTCGCGATGAAATACAGGACTGGAGAACCAGGATTGATATTTGAGAAGAACACGATATCATTATGAAATCCAATTTACTTTTATAGCACCAAGAGGTCTAAGAGTTATAGGAAGACTAAAAATAGTGGATCGCCCGGTATCACGGGATGATTCATCGGTAGCCGCTGGCGATTCCATTCTCTTGGCAGAAGCAGAGGCTTCCGTCGGTTGCACTTACGAGTTCTTCAAGCGCATACGGCATAGAATAGCTGTGCTATATTACAAGCATGAAATAAAATAGGTGTGGATATATATACCTCTACTCCGCGTTTGCTCGTTCGAACATCAAGTCTGAAACATAATATATACCCATTCTGTAGCCATCTAACTAGGTTATGAGTATTAAGTAGAGGCTCAATTGTTCATTGATAACGCCGGGGACACCATCCAAATAGAGTTCGTGGGGTTTAGCTAGGCGATACTGGTGCATGGCAGAGTGGTTATTCATACAGAATTACCGGCTTACGGGTTGCTTATGAGGGGTCTCCATTGGCGCATGTGCTTCGAAACCTTGCACGATAATAACGGAGCAACTATGTTAGGTTTGGCCATCAGAAACATGCACGTATTACCATGTGGTAGGGCGGCATTCTCGGACAAAGCTGGGCGGGATTGTATTCCCATACGGCCTGGGTTTCTTTATAAAGTCGCCGTACGACTGGCATCTGGTTCACGACCAGTTTTACAGTTTCTACTTCGTTAGTGCCTACCCTCTTTCTCTCCTCCTGTTCGCTTTCATTTACTCATTATAGATTTCCCTCCAACCTAGTCCCATCGCGCGACGACTCAAGACTTTCGTAAAACATCATCCATATATAAATTGTAAGCCGAGACTTAGTCGACTAGGCATTATAAATGAAGTGCTAAGCCCCCTTCTTCCAGCCTACGAAACCATGAGGTTCCAATTCACTCAAGTCTTTTTCGTCGCCGCCTTTGTCTTTGGCCTTGTCGCTGCGGCCCCCGTTCCTGAGGTCGAAGCCCGTGGTGGCAACCCCTCGTGCGGTCAGCGCCGTGCTATTGGTGGCGATGTGGGCGTGGACTGCATCTGAAACTAAGCGTGACATACCTCTTGTCATTCTGATTTTGTCGTTATGTGAGAATAAATGGACTTGCTTATGACCTGCTGTATTGTCCGAATGCATCTACAAAGCACCACTAATCGGGTATCGAGACGCTACAAGGATCGAAGTCTCGAACATGCGTGTTGCTCATTCACTTTGGCGAGTGTGGACGACTTGGGGACAAAACCGGAGGTGAGGCCAGATTCGGGTGCTCTCGGAAATCTCGCCGCAGGAGCGGACTGTTTTGATGTTCGACGAGTGCGTGCGACTACTTTGTCTCCCTCGTATCTCGTGCATGTCCGGCTAATTCCGTTTGCCTCACTACTTGGCTGCGTACGTTTAACCCCTTCAAGGATTTTGTACTTGGAAGGAGGTGGGGGTGTTTTTCAGACACACCTACAATCTCCCTTGTTTGAAACTTCAGATTGAAACCCTTCGAGCGTAAAATACAAAACAATAAACCAGCTTTTCCCTGGTCGTTGCAATATCATCTTCACTGTACAGTGACTGTCCCGTTCACGTAGACGGCTTGGCTAGTTCCGACCTGTACGGTGAACTTGCCAGGCTCGACGACGAACTTGCTATCAATAGTCCAGACTGCAAGGTTCTTGACCGGGATCGACACTGAAACCGACTTGGACTGGCCCGCTGCGAGGTCGACCTTGGCGAATCCTTGGAGGGACTGAACGGGAGTGACGACTGAGCTGAAGAGGTCGGTCATGTAAACCTACATGTCCAGCATATCGAAAGGATCAGCTACAATTATCGCAGCGCGTGAATTGCCTGGAATCAAGACCCACCTGAACAACCTCTTGCCCTGCTCGGGTTCCGGTATTCTTGACGTTGACCTTGACGACGAGAGTATCGCTAGCGCTGAGCGTGGACTTGGAGAACGAAAGTCCCGAGTACTGGAATATGGTATATGACAGACCATGGCCGAAACTCCAGAAAGGCGTAGGACTATCGAGGCTATACTAAAGGAAAGAAAGTTTGGGTTGCGATGCCAAAAAAAAGCGCGAGTGGCTGAAACTTACCTCGTGTCCAAACACCAAGGTGCCGTCGTCTTTGATATAACCTGGCCCCGACCCGTCTACAGGACGAGAGCCTTTCAGATAATCATAGAACGCTGGCGCAGTGCCAACGCTGCGCGGCCATGAGGCGGAGGTTCTGCCTATACAAATGCGGTATGATCTAAGCCTAATTTACTCTGCAGTACCATGGAGCCCCAGCACATACCTGAGGGATTGTAATCACCGAAAATAACCTCTGCGAGAGCACGTCCTTGCTGCGACGCATTTATTAGCTGTTAGCATTAATCTGAGGCTTGGATACAGAAGACTCACCAATTCGCCACCATAAAATTGAGAAATGATGGCATCCGCATCTATCAATCTATCAGCACTATACCAAGGCGCCAGGTGTGGGAGATGAGTGCTCACTCCTGTATACCCAAGTCTCGGCAATGAGTTTACCAGAGACATAGACAACGATAACTTTCTTCCCGGTAGCCTTGATGGCTTTGATCAGGTTCAGCTGGGCCCCTACCAACCCAAAGTCTGAAATATCGATATGCTCGCCAGTCGTGGCATTGGCCTACGAAATCAGAGGTCGGCATACGTATTCTGTGGAAGTTGAATTCCTTACCG